>JARTUT010001988.1:0-24996 GCA_030674115.1 Micraspis discolor
ACTGGCTTTATTTTACAGAACAGTTGAGTTCGCCCAGGCGATCAAGTTTCTGGAGTGCTGCAGAAGAACTATTGAAACGGATAAATTAACACTTTGGCAACCAGATACTCCTCAGGGATTTCAAATGGTAAAGGCGAAAAAAATTAAACTCGCTTTATTTTCAGAACAGGTGAGTTCATAAGTCGATCTTGTTCATGAATGCTGTTTAAGAACTATTAAAAACGATTAATTGACGCCACAGCAATCCAGCATACTCTTCAGGGATTTCAAACAGTAAGGCGAAAAAAATTAAACTCGCTTTATTTTCAGAACAGTTTTAGTTCATAAAGTCCGATCTTGGATTTCATGAATGCTGTTTATTAAACTATTGAAAACGATAAATTGACGCCCTGCAGCAATCACATTGTTGCTGCAGCTCGTTATTGTTAGTTAAGTTCATTTATTTTCTGTTCCGAAATGCTTGTTCAGCTTCAAAGTGGCCCACGTATGTGGGTATTACTAATTTGGTCCTTCTTGGGCCGCATATTTTCAGACCGCGTTTTCAAAATTATTAAGATCAAGCATTTTTGGAATTTTTTTCATTTCGTTTTTTTCTATTTGCATTTATTTCATTCGGTCAATGTTCATCTAACCTCAAAACTTGATAACCTATCGAATACATTCATAAATCCTTCAATATCTGCGCATGTTGGGGTAAAGAGAATTTAGCTTTCATTACCTTTCATTTGTTTTTCTCTATCTATGCTCATAATCCTTGATTCGAAAACACATAAACAAAGTTGATTGACATTCTTGTTTTTGTTTAATTTACATTTCATTATTTTCATTTGTTTATTTTCAACCTGATTTTCAATTTAATAGATTCAATCTTATACGTTTTGCTTTATTAATTAATTTGGTTCTTTTCAATCAGTTAGTCTATTTACTCTTTTTCGAGAAATTACTCAGAGCGAAATTCATATTGTTTTCTACAGTATACCTTGAATAATAATAATGGCGACAAAATTGAAACAACTCAAAGCTCGTCGTCAAACTGTTATTGATGATCTCGGAGGAAATTCTCAATTTAGCACAATCTGCCGTCGCTGATGAGAGTTTACACGCTAGATTCAAATTAAGATGTGAAATAATTTGACGATATTCTCGTGGACTTTCAAAATTTGTATATGTCTATTGTCTCTGTGATATAGTATCTTCCGAAGAACCAGAATTGAACACTGAGAAGGTTATCTGAACAGCCGCTATGGATAATTATTACACCATCAGAACAACTTATATTTAATTTATTTCCTGTATTAAACGTTCCATTAAAAAGCAAGACAGTTGCTCTATTAGTTCGCCAAATGTTAAACTTCCAAAGATAGTATTATTTTCAATGGGAATTAGTAAAGAGTGGTCTACTTTTCTTCGATATGTTCCAAAAGTTTGGTACATGAAAATTCTAAACTTGAGTCAAACAGAAAAGTTTCAATACCTCCTTAGTTCCACTTTTCTTCTCATGTTTTAAATTTAGTTAAAGTATTTCCATTGACTGTTGAAAATTATGAAAGCGCTTTTCCAGACATTGGCGGAAAGATGTCAAAATAAAGACTTCTCCCGCTAATACATGTTGGAAGGAAATCTGTAATGTTCCAAGTTACAGGGTGATTCAGCTAAAGACTTTAGGCGAGATTCTAGAAGTTTTTGCGGAAAAACTTATCGGTATTAAGTAATTTAGGTTTTACTCGTTGACCAGTGGGACTTCGTTTTATTTCACATTCTCATTCAGAAATTAGATTCAGCAATGATCAAACGTTTTGAATTACAAGAATGTTCAACAGATATTCCGTCGTTTGTCAATCTGCAGGAATTTCCTGACAAATCAGTGTATAGCCCTTTGAGGCAGTAGCTCTTTTCTCTTCCGTCGAAAACTCATTCAGTTTCAGATTCTCAAGTTTTGAAATCTAGTTCTCTCTCAATGAATAAAAAGAAATTGACTTTTCTCGTTCAAGCGGAAACTGAATCATTCAAGAAACGTATAACCTGTAATTGTACAGAAGTTAGCTCATAGTATTTACAAATGTCCATCATTTTTGGAACAAACTGTTCCAAGACATCGGTTCAAGATTGTGAATAATAAAGATTGGCGTATCAATTGCCTCCATTCTGGACATAAGATTAACAATTGTTCTTCTAAGGTCAAATTGTCGTACTTGCCACGCAAAGCATCATACCCTGTTGCACATGCGCAACAATGCGGAGAATGATTCTTCATCAGAGACGTTTCATTTCAATGCTGCAAATTCATCGGATTCAGGCTCAGCTCTGTGTTTTAAATCCAATGTTTCTTTCAAATTCTACCGTTCTCTTAGTAACCGCTGAGGTCGAAATTCGTGATGCTTGGGGTAGATATCAGAAGGTCCGAGTTCATATTAGATGGAGGGCTCTCAAATACGATATTATAACCCAATCGTGTGTAAATAGATTAGGCTTGAAAATTTGTGATGCTTCATTTTTCGATAAATGGAATTTGTGAAAGCTCATCTTCTACTAATTGCGGCACCTGAATGTATGTATTAATCCTGTATCAGATCAAATAAATCCATCTTTAGCATTCGATGCAAAATCGTGATTCCGAAGATTTGTGCGGAAATGCCGAGTTCTTTCGTAAATTATCCGTTTTGGAATTGTGTCCATAACAAGAGTTAGCAGATCCGAACTTTTCCATTCAGAAATCAATGAACCTCTTCCTCAGAGCGGATATATTCTCTTTTAATAATTCGACCGGGTCGTATCGAGGGTAATTTGTTTAGAACCAGCAGCACTTGAGATTATTGATGTTTGGTTGGGTTTTCATGGGAAAGATTCAATCACCAAATACATATCAGTTAACAATTTTCATTTGTCATTGTCTGAACTAGTTTTAAACTCCTCGTTGAAAAGAGTTTTTGGAACTTGAAGGGAGCTTCTGAAGAATGTCATTGTATCACCAGAAGATCAATTTCAGGGAGAACTTATACGCTCAGAACTATTCTAGAAATACATCTGGACTCGTACACCATGGCATTACCATTTTAAACCTGATCAGTCAACACTTTCTTTCGATGACACATATTCTTCTCGCTGCACTACGTCGTTTTTTATCCCATGAACGTAAACTTATTAAAAACCAGAATATATACAGGAATAATTTTACTTTCATGCAGGAATATTTAGAAAAGATCCTTATGTCATTAATTTCTACGAGTTCGGATTATGAAAAACATTTTTTATATCCCTCTACCATTGTATAATCAAACCAAACAGTCCATCTACAAAAAGCTGAGGGCTGTTTTCGATGCATCTGGCCATGTACCCAGTCATTTATCTTTAAATGATGTACTCTGTGATGGAGTCCTCCAAATTACAAAAGGATATTATTAAGCATTTTGATGAACTTTTCGTCGTTCATCGGTTCGTTTTCACAGTTGATATCAAACAACTGTATCGTCAAATATTGATCAAAATTCTCGGTTTGAGGTGGTTTCCTTCGTCGGACGAATTTTTCTTATTTTGCAGAAACTTCTGTGCAGGTATGTACCAAACGTACCATACTTTCAGAACTTTCTCAGGTTTCGACCCTTTGGGGTTCCTTTTCTCCATTTGCTTTTTCTTGCTAAACATCGTTGATCCAGCATCTTTGGACATTAGGGTTTGCAGTGGGATGAGTACACTTCCAGACTGATGTCAGCCGTCGCTGGAAGTCTCTTCGTAAATCTGAATTAACCGAGGTGGCAAATTAAAGATACCTCGAAATTTGCATCGAAACCATTTTATCCGCTGCCCGAACTTCATGGTTTCGGAGATAGTATTGAGCGTGGCTTGCGCAGCCGCCAGTATATTTGTGTTTTTCAATTGTGACGGCTCCATTGACATCTCTTTCGTGGGTGGTGTAAATCAAAGAGTCTCCCCGGTAGAAGAGAATTTCACTTCCATGACTGGAATTGTGTGCTTGTCTCTTATTATCAAAGCTCATTAATGAGGTTCCTCTGTTTACCAATCAGCCTTTACAATGAATGACATTTTTGCTTGGTCTGATTTAATGGTAGCTCTAACATGGATTGAGTCTTCTCCTCATAGATGGAAGACATTTTGTAAGTAATCGTACTACTCAAATTCAGGACTTTAGTTTCCAACAGAAAATTGGTATCATGTTCAATCGAAAGACAATCCAGCTGAAGTTGTGCTTCACGCAGCAACGCCAACCGAACTGTTGAACTGCTCTTTGTAATTGGACAGGTTCTGACTAGCTTCGTTCCAAACATCTCACGCTTCACCAAATGATAGAAATAGAGAATTCTCTTCATCTTGGCTCTAAACAGAAAGAAGTTGTCACCTCTCTTTGTCAACTTTCATTTCTCTATCGTTTGTTGATGATTTGCTCTCCAGGTATTCTAATCTGTCCAATGTTCAAGCAGTGGTAGCTTACATTTTTCAGATTCGTTAACTTCATAAAAAGAACCTCACAGCTCCTAGGATATATAGATTTTCCGCAGTTCATCTCAAAGATGCACTTTTCTTCATTATAAAGCGGAGTTCAGCAGGTTTGTGTTCAAGGAACAGATCGATAATCTCATCTCGGGAAATCCCATATCTAAATCACTTCTGCAGTGAATCCATTTTATTGGAGAGAAGACGTTGTTCTCCTGTGTGGGCGGTCGTCTGTCTCTTTTCTGGTCTGGCCTATGATCACAAACACCCAGCTTTGCTTCCTTCATCTCATCGACTTACGGAGCTCCTCATATTCAGCATTTCCATGAAATATATCTGCATCCAGGTGCTCAGACTTTACAGTCTTTCTATCTCAACAGGTCTGGATATTATTATCAGCCAGACGATTTCTGGCAGAGTTATTTCTCGCTGTAACACGTGTTTCAAGGTCAATCCCAAAATGTCTCAACCTCTCATGGGTAATTTGCCACCCTTGAGAATTAATCAGCTCAAACCCTTTCAATACGTCAGAGTAGATTGTGGTGGCCCATACTTCATAATCCATGTCTAGGTCTCTGTGGCTCAAAATCGTTA
This sequence comes from Micraspis discolor, assembly GCA_030674115.1. NCBI lineage: Eukaryota > Metazoa > Arthropoda > Insecta > Coleoptera > Coccinellidae > Micraspis > Micraspis discolor. The sequence goes on from JARTUT010001988.1 coordinate 5,044, forward strand.
AAGGCGTATATATGTCTCTTTGTACATGTTTCACAACGAAGGCATTGCATTTGGAGTTGGTGTCAGATTTAACTTCCGATGCTTTTCTTGCTGCATTGCGTCGTTTTATTGCTCGAAGGGGTAGATGTAACCACATCTTTAGTGAGATGGTGGAACAAATTTCCAGAGAGCTTATCGGGAGCTTTCTTGAAATATATGCAGGGCGCTGTGTTGGAAGAGAAAATTGAGTGGAGTTTCAATCCGCCTTCTAGTCCCTTACTTTGGGAGTCTTTTTGAGGGTCTGGTATAAAATCTGTCAAATCCCATTTATTGAGAGGCACCGGTCATCAACTCCCTGACATATGAGGAGTTTTATACAGTCCTCACACACAGATTGGAATCTGTGCTCAATTCTCGCCCTTTATGTCCGCTTAGTAATGACCCAGACCAAGCATATTCGGTACCTAACACCAGGACATTTACGTCTTACTTTGGCTCCATTAACTGCTATTCCTAGACCAGATTTATCACACCTATCTATCGGTCGATTATCGCGTTGGTAACGCTAACCTGTATCCGTCAGGATTTTTGGAAAAAGATGTCGAATTTAGAATTATCTGAACACACTGCAACAACGAAAAGGTGGTTCAATAGCGACTCACCACCTTATTCAATAGGTGCACTAGTCTTGGATTATAGATGATCAACTCCCTCCATTGCAGCGGCAGCTTGGACGTATTGAGAAAATTGCATCCTGGCGCTGATAAAATAACTTGTAGATTAACTACTGTTCCGGATCACTCTCAAGGTGTGTACTTTATGAGATCAGTGGTTAAATTATGTCCATTACCTCTCCAATAGTTAAGTGACATATGTTGATGTATATATGTATATATTTTTTTCGCTTTATGTCTTGATATCTTCTCAATTTTTTATTTGTTTTGTTTCATAAAATATTCTATTTTAGGTGGGCAGTTATGTTACTATAACTCGTTATTATTGAATTAAGTTCATTTATTTTCTGTTCCAAAATGCTTTGTTGTTCGTTTCTGTGCGGCCCCACGTATATTTCATTTTCTTTCTCTATGGACGTATATTTACGTGTGGACATATGTTGGAGCATGCGACAGTGCAAGACGAAAGGAGTCGTAACTCGAATACCACCGTCGTCGACGCTCGTTCGATGCAGTGCAAGACTTTTTCTTCGCTTCTGTCAAATTCCTTCGCTAATTTCTTTGCACCAAAAACTCTGGTGAAAAAAAGTGACCGTTCTGGCTCGTGAGTGACACGTTCAGCCGTGCTGTAAAACCAACAGGTACGCAAATCGTTTACACTCCAACATCTGCCTTTCTTTCCAGTCATTTTTTCATATTTTTTCAGAATCTTCATTATTAATTTCCTTTGCTTTCATTTTAATTTCAAAGGCCGTGTCAAAAAGTTGTTTTAACCCTGATGGATGCAGGTTAATAAAAGCTGACAGCAACGCTATTAATCGACCGATGAATGGGTGAGATAAATCTGGTTCAGGAACCGGAGCGAATGGAGGCCAGAGTAAAGAAAAATGTCCTGGTGTCAGTGCAGATATGTCATTCGGATCGCTACTAAGTGGACATAGAGGGCGAGAACTGAAGCCCGCAGACTCCAATCTCTAAATGGACTGCTGCTCGAAACTCCTGTATGACCTGTTGAGACAGAAGGAACTGTAAAGTCTGGGCACCTGGATTGCAGACATATTTGTGGAAATACTGAATAATGAGCCCAGTAAGACGATGAGATATGAAGCAAAGCTGGGTGTTTTGTGGATCAAGAGCCAGACCAGAAAAAGATAGACGACTACCCACTCTAGAGAACACCATCTTCTCCAATAAAATGGATTCAATTTTCGAAGTGATTTAGATATGGGATTTCCCGGACCAGGATTATCGATCTGTTCCTTGAACACAACCCGTTGAACCTGTTTTATGATGAAAAAAGTGCATCTTCGAGATAGACTGCGGAAAATCTATATATCCTGAGGAGCTTTAGAGTTTTTCATGAAGTGAAATAAATCTGAAGATATAGCTACCATAGAATCCAGACCAAGCAAAAATGTCATCTATTGTGTAAGGCTGATTGGTAAACAGAGTGAAACCATATTAATGAGCTTTGATAAGGCGAGACTAGCACACAATTCCAGTCGTGGAAGTGGAAATTTCTCTTCAATGGGGAGACCTTTGATTTTTACTCACCTACGAAAAGAGATGTCAATGGAGCCGTCATAATTGAAAAACCTGAAATATACCACAGCTGCGCAACAATACGCTTCACTACTATCTCGGAAACCATGAAGTTCGCAACGATAAAATGGTTTCGATGCAAGTTTCGAGGTATCTTTAATTCACTCAATTCGGTTAATTCGGATTTACACAGATTCCAGCGACAGCTGACATCTCGTCTGAAGCAGATTATCCCACTGCAAACCTAATGTCCAAAGATGCTGGATCAAAATGTTTGGCAAGAAAAGTAAATGGAGAAAGGAACCCCAAAGGGTCGAGAATTCGATAGTTCTGAAAGTATGGCACGTTTGGTACATACCGGCACAGTAGTTTCTGCAAAATAAGCAGCATTCGTCCGACCCAGAGGAAACCACCTCAAACCGAGAATTTTGGCTAATATTTGACGATACAGTTGTTTGATATCAACTGTAGAAACGGAGCGATGAACACGAAAAGTTCATCAAAATGGCAACTCAATATCCTTTTGTAATTTAGGACCTATCAATAGAGCATCATTTAAAGATAAATGACTGGGTACATGAGTTGATCACATCGAAAACAACCCTCAACTTTGTGGATGGACTGTTTGGTTTGATTTATACAATGGTGAGGGATGATAAAAGGTATTTTCATAATCAGAACTCGTAGAAATTAATGACATAGTGATCTTTCCTAAATATTCCTGCATGAAAGTAGAGTATTCCCCTGTATATATTCCTGGTTTTTAATAAGTTTATGTTCTATGGATAAAAACGACGTAGTGCGAGAGAATATGCCCCTCGGAAAGAGAGGTATTGACTGACTTAGGTTTAAATGGTATTTAAGACATTGTACCGTCCAGATGTATTTCTAGAATAGTTCCTGAGCGTATAAGTTCCACAAAATTGATCTTCTGGTATTAATGACATTCTCTGAAACTATTCCAAGTTCCCAAAATCTTTTCAACGAGGAGTTTAAACCTGAGCTCAGACAATGACAAATGAAAATTGTTAACTGATATGTTAGGTGATTGAATCTTTCCCATGAAAACCCAACCAAACACTGTCTCAAGTGCTGTTGGTTTCTAAACCGATACCCTCGATACGGCCGGTCAGTTATTAAAGAGAATATATCGCTCCGAGGAGAAGGTCTATTGATTTCGGAATAGGAAGAAGTTGAGATCTGCTAACTAACATTATGGACACAATTCCAAAACGAATAATTTACGAGAAAGAATTCAGCATTTCCGCACAAATCTTCGGAATCACGACGGCATCGAATGTAAATGATGGATTTATTTGACCTGATGGACGAATAGTACATTCAGTGCTGCAATTAGCAGAAGATGAGCTTTCACAAATTCCATTTATCGAAATGAAGCATCACAAATTTTCAAGCTAATCTATTTACACAGATTGAGTTATAATATTTATTTGAGAGCCTCCATCTAACAGAACTCGGACCTTCTGATATCTACCCCAAGCATCACGAATTTCGACCTCAGCGGTTGCCAAGAGAACGGTAGAATTTGAAGAAACATTGGTTAAAACTTGAGCTGAGCCTGAATCCGATGAATTTGTAGCATTGAAATGAAACGTCTCTGATGAAGAATCATTCTCCGCATTATTGCGCATGTGCAACAGGGTATGATGCTTTCCGTTGCAAAACGACAATTTGACTTTGAAGAACAATTGTTAATCTTATGTCCAGAATGGAGCAATTGATACACCAATTTTTGTTCTTTACAATCTTGAACGATCTTGAACAGTTTGTTCCAAAAATGATGGACATTTGTAAATACTATGAGCTAACTTGCAATAATTACAGGTTAAACGTTTCTTGAATGATTCAGTTTCCGTTTGAACGAGAAGAGTCAATTTCTTTTATTCGTTGAGAGAAACTAGATTTCAAAACTTGAGAATTCGAAACTGAATGAGTTTTCGACGGAAGAAAGAGCTACTGCCTCCAAGGCTATACACTGATTTGTCAGGAATACACACGTCGACGCTCGTTCGATGCAGTGCAAGACTTTTCTTCGTTTCTTGTCGATTTTCTCGTTAATTTCTACAATTTAAAACTCGGTGAAAAAGTGACTTCTGGCTCGTGGTGACACGTTCAGCCGTGCTGTCAAACCAACAGGTACGCAATCGTCGATACTCCAACATTCGCCTTTCTTTCGAGTCATTTTTTCATATTTTTCAGAATTTCATTATTAATTTCTTTTGCTTTCATTTAATTTCAAGGCCGTGTCGCGATTTTGGTTTTCATTTTCAAGTTTTGAGGTTAGATGAACATTGACCAATGAAATAAATGCAAATGAAAAAACGAAATGAAAAATTCCAAAATGCTTGATCGCAATAATTTTGAAAAACGCGGTTCGAAAATATCCGGCTCGAAGGACCAAAATGGCGCGACACGGCCTTTGAAATTAAATGAAAGCAAAAGAAATTAATAATGAAATTCTGAAAAATATGAAAAAATGACTCGAAAGAAAGGCGAATGTTGGAGTATCGACGATTGCGTACCTGTTGGTTTTACAGCACGGCTGAACGTTCACTCACGAGCCAGAACAGTCACTTTTTCACCAAGGTTTTAATTGTAGAAATTAACGAGAAAATTCGACAGAAACGAAGAAAAAGTCTTGCACTGCATCGAACGACGTCGACGTGTGTATTCAATTACGACTCTTTCGTCTTGCACTGTCACATGCTCCAACATATGTCCACACGTAAATATACGTCCATAGAAAGAAAAATGAACATACGTGGGCCACGAAACGAACAAGCATTTTGGAACAGAAAATAAATGAACTAACTAAAATAACGAGTTGCAGTAACATAACCGCCCACCTAAAATAGAATATTTTATGAAACAAAGCAAATAAAAATTGAGAAGATATCGAACATAAAGCGAAAAAATATATACATATATACATCAACATATGTCATAACTATTGGAGAGGTAATGGACATAATTTAACCACTGATCTCTGCAGTACACCTGAGTAGTCGAACAGTAGCTACTCTAGCTATTTTATCAGCGCCAGGATGCAATTTCTCAATGCGTCCAAGTCGCCAGCGCAATGGAGGGAGTTGATCATCTTTTATCAAGACTAGTGCACCTATTGAATAAGGTGGCGAGTCGCTATTGAACCACCTTTTCGTTGTTGCAGTGTGTTCAGATATTCTAAATTCCATCTTTTCCAAAATCCTGATGGATACGAGTTAAAAGCTGCCAACGCGATAATCGACCGATAGATAGGTGTGATAAATCTGGTTCAGGAATAGCAGTTAATGGAGCCAAAGTAAGAAAATGTCCTGGTGTTAGTGCAGATATGTCATTCGGGTCATTACTAAGCGGACATAAAGGGCGAGAATTGAGCACAGATTCAATCTGTGTGAGGACTGTATAAAACTCCTCATATGTCAGGAGTTGATGACCGATTACTCTCAATAAATGGGATTTGACAGATTTTATACCAGACTCCCAAAGACCCCAAAATGAGGACTAGAAGGCGGATTGAAACTCCATCAATTTTCTCTTCCAACACAGCGCCCTGCATATATTTCAGCTCCGATAAGCTCCCTGAAATTTGTTCCACCATCACTAAAGATGTGGTTACATCTACCCCTTCGAGCAATAAAACGACGCAATGCAGCAAGAAAAGCATCGGAAGTTAAATCGACACCAACTCAAATGCAATGCCTTCGTTGTGAAACATACAAAGAGACATATATACGCCTTTAACGATTTTTGAGCCACGAGACCTGAACATAGTTATGAAGTATGGGCCACCATAATCTACTCCGACGCATTGAGGTTTGAGCTGACTAATTCTCGGGTGGATTACCCATGAGAGGTTGAGACATTTTGGGATTGACCTTGAAACACGTAATACAGCGAGAAATAACTTTGTTTATAGCTCGTCTGGCTGATAATATCCAGACCTGTTGAGATAGAAGGAACTGTAAAGTCTGAGCACCTGGATGCAGATATATTTAGGAAATGCTGAATAAGGAGCTCCGTAAGTCGATGAGATGAAGGAAGCAAAGCTGGGTGTTTGTGATCATAGGCCAGACCAGAAAAAGACAGACGACCGCCCACCCTGAGAACACCGTCTTCTCCAATAAATGGATTCAATTTTCAAGTGATTTAGATATGGATTTCCCGAGATGAGATTATCGATCTGTTCCTTGAACACAACCCGTTGAACCTGCTTTATAATGAAAAAAATTGCATCTTTGAGATGAACTGCGGAAAATCTATATATCTAGGAGCTTTAGAGTTCTTTATGAGTTAACGAATCTGAAAATGGCTTTACCTCTTTGAACCTTGGACAGAGATGAATACCTGAGCAAATCATCAACAAACGATAGAGAAATGAAAGTTGACAAAGAGAGTGACGCTCTTCTGTTTGTACAAGATGAAGAGATTCTATTTCATCATTTGCGAAGGTGAGATGTTTGGAACGAAGCCAGTCAGGGCCTGTCCACCACAAAAGCAGTTCAACAGTTTGGTTGGCGTTAAGCCGCGTGAAGCACAATCAGCTGGATTGTCTTTCGATTGAACATGATACCAATTTTCTGTTGAAACTAAGTCCTGAATTTGAGTAGTACGATTGCTTACAAATGTCTTCCATCTATGAGGAAGACTTAATCCATGTTAGAGCTACCATTGAATCAGACCAAGCAAAAATGTCATCTATTGTAAAGGCTGATTGGTAAACAGAGAAACCACATTAATGAGTTTTGATAATAAGAGACAAGCACACAATTCCAGTCGTGGAAGTGAAATTCTCTTCAATGGGGAGACCTTTGATTTACCACCTACGAAAGAGATGTCAATGGAGCCGTCATAATTGAAAAACTGAAATATACCGCGGCTGCGCAACCACGCTCACTACTATCTCCGAAACCATGAAGTTCGCAACGATAAAATGGTTTCGATGCAAGTTCGAGTATCTTTAATTTACCAATTCGGTTAATTCGGATTTACACTGATTCCAGCGACGGCTGACATCGTCTGGAAGTGTATCATCCCTGCAAACCTAATGTCCAAGATGCTGGATCAAATGTTTAGCAAGAAAAGCAAATGGAAAAGGAACCCCAAGGGTCGAAAATTCGAGAAAGTTCTGAAAGTATGGTACGTTTGGTACATACCTGCAGTAGTTTCCGCAAAATAAGAAAAATTCGTCCGACAGAAACCACCTCAAACCGAGAATTTTGACTAATATTTGACGATACAGTTGTTTGATATCAACTGTGAAAACGAACCGATGAACACGAAAGTTCATCAAAATGGCAATAATATCCTTTTGTAATTTAGGACCTATCAATAGAGCATCATTTAAAGATAAATGACCGGGTACATGAGCTGACGCATCGAAAACAACCCTCAACTTTGTAGATGGACTGTTTGGTTTGATTATACAATGGTGAGGATATAAAAAGTATTTTCATAATCCGACTCGTAGAAATTAATGACATATGATCTTTCTAAATATTCCTGCATGAAAGTAAGTATTCCCTGTATATATTCTGGTTTTTAATAAGTTTACGTTCAGGGATAAAAACGACGTAGTGCGAGAGAATATGTGTCATCGAAAAAGTGTTGACTGATCAGGTTTAAATGGTAATGCCACAGTGTACAGTCCAGATGTATTTCTAGAATAGTTCTGAGCGTATAAGTTCTCACAAATTGATCTTCTGGTGATACAATGACATTCTCTGAAGCTCCTTCAAGTTCCCAAAATCTTTTCAACGAGGAGTTTAAACCTGATTCAGACAATGACAAATGAAAATTGTTAACTGATATGTTAGGTGATTGAATCTTTCCCATGAAAACCCAACAAACACTGTCTCAAGTGCTGTTGGTTCTAAACCGTTACCCTCGATACGACCCGGTCGAATTATTAAAGAGAATATATCCGCTCCGAGAAAGAATCTATTGATTTCGGAATGGAAAAGTTCGGATCTGCTAACTTCTTGTTATGACACAATTCCAAAACGAATAATTTACGAAAGAACTCGGCATTTCCGCACAAATCTTCGGAATCACGACGGCATCGAATGTAAAAGATGGATTTATTTGATCTGATGGATGAATAGTACATTCAGTGCTGCAATTAGCAGAAGATGAGCTTTCACAAATTCCATTTATCGAAAATGAAGCATCACAAATTTTCAAGCCTAATCTATTTACACGATTGAGTTATAATATTTATTTGAGCCTCCATCTAACAGAACTCGGACCTTCTGATATCTACCCCAAGCATCACGAATTTCGACCTCAGCGGTTGCTAAGAGAGACGGTAGAATTTGAAGAAACATTGGTTAAAACCTGAGCTGAGCCTGAATCCGATGAATTTGCAGCATTGAAATGAAACGTCTCTGATGAAGAATCATTCTCCGCATTATTGCGCATGTGCAACAGGGTATGATGCTTTGCGTGGCAAAATACGACAATTTGACCTTGAAGAACAATTGTTAATCTTATGTCCAGAATGGAGGCAATTGATACACCAATTTTGTTCTTCACAATCTTGAACCGATCTTGAACAGTTTGTTCCAAAAATGATGGACATTTGTAAATACTATGAGCTAACTTGCAATAATTACAGGTTATACGTTTCTTGAATGATTCAGTTTCCGTTTGAACGAGAAAAGTCGAATTTCTTTTATTCGTTGAGAGAACTAGATTTCAAACTTGAAATTCGAAACTGAATGAGTTTTCGACGGAAGAAGAGCTACTGCCTCAAAGGCTATACACTGATTTGTCAGGAAATTTCGCAAATTGACAAACGACGGAATATCTGTTGAACATTCTTGTAATTCAAAACGTTTGATCGTTGCTGAATCTAATTTCTGAATGAGAATGTGAAATAAAACGAAATCCCACTGGTCAACGAGTAAACCTAAATTCCTTAATACCGATAAGTTTTCCGCAAAAACTTCTAGAATTCGCCTAAAGTCTTTAGCTGAATCACCCTGTAGCTGGAACATTACAGATTTCCTTCAACATGTATGCGAGAAGTCTTTTATTTTGATATCTTTCCCCAATGTCTGAGCGCTTTCATAATTTTCAAACGTACGTACAAAATGGCACGACACGGCCTTTGAAATTAAATGAAAGCAAAGAAATTAATAATGAAATTCCGGTGAGAAAAATGACTCGAAAGAAAATACGAAGTGTTGGAGTATCGACTTTGCGTACCTGGCTTCACAGCACGGCAGAATCAATGTGTCACTCACGAGCGAGAAATAGTCACCTTTTCTGGCGTTCGACTTGTAGAATTAACGAGAAAATTCGACAGAAACGAAGAAACAGTCTTGCCTGCATCGAACGAGCGTCGACGTGTGTATTCGAATTACTACCACTTTCGTCTCGCACTGTCATATGCTCCAACATATGTCCATACGTAAATATACGTCCATAGAAAAGACGAACATACGTGGGCCGCACAGAAACGAACAAGCATTTTGGAACAGAAAATAAATTAACTTAACTAACAATAACGAGTTGCAGTAACATAACCGCCCACCTAAAATAGAATATTTTATGAAACAAAGCGAATAAAAAATTGAGAAGATATCGAACATAAAGCGAAAAAATATACATATATACATCAACATATGTCATAACTATTGGAGAGGTAATGGACATAATTTAACCACTGATCTCTGCAGTACACTTGAGTAGTCCAGACAGTAGCTACTCTAGCTATTTTATCAGCGCAGGATGCAATTTCTCAATGCGTCAAGTCGCCAGCGCAATGGAGGAGTTGATCATCTTTTATCAAGACTAGTGCACCTATTGAATAAGGTGGCGAGTCGCTATTGAACCACCTTTTTTCGTTGTTGCAGTGTGTTCAGATATTCTAAATTCCATCTTTTCAAAAATCTGATGGATACAGTTAATAAAAGCTGACAACGCGATAATCGACCGATAGATAGGTGAGATAAATCTGGTTCAGGAATAGCAGTTAATGGAGCCAGAGTGAAAAATGTCTGGTGTCAGTGCAGATATGTCATTCGGACCATTACAAGCGGACATATAGGGCGAGAATTGAGCACAGACTCAATCTCTAAGTGGACTGTATGAAACTCCTGTATGACCTGTTGAGACAGAAGGACTGTAAAGTCTGGGCACCTGGATGCAGACATATTTTGTGGAAATGCTGAATAAGGGCCCAGTAAGACGATATTAAGAGGAAGCAAAGCTGGTGTTTGTGATCAAGACCAGACCAGAAAAAAGACAGACGACCATACCTGAGAACACCATCTTCTCCAACAAATGGACTCAATTTTCAAGTAACCTAGATATGGGACCTCCCGAGATGAGACCATCGATCTGTTCCCTGAACACAACCCGTTGAACTTGCTTTATAATGAAAAAGCGCATCTTTAGATGAACTGCGGAAAATCTATATATCTAGGAGCTTTAGAGTTTTTATGAAGTTAGATCTGAAAATGTAGCTACCACCCTTTGAACCTTGGACAGAGATGAATACCTGGAGAGCAAATCATCAACAAACGATAGAAATGAAAGTTGACAAAGAGAGTGACTCTCTTCTGTTTGTTACAAGATGAAAATTCTCTATTTCATCATTTGCGAAGGTGAGATGTTTGGAACAGAAGCCAGTCAGGGCTGTCCACCACAAAGAGCAGTTCAACGGTTCGGTTGGCGTTAAGCCGCGTGAAGCACAATCAGCTGGATTGTCTCGATTGAACATGATACCAATTTTTTACTCCTCAGGGATTTTGAATGGTAAGGCGAAAAATATTAAACTCGCTTTATTTTCAGAACAGTTGAGTTCATAGTCGATCTTGTTCATGAATGCTGTTTAAGAACTATTGAAAACGATAAATTGACATACAGCAATCACATACTCCTCAGGGATTTTGAATGGTAAGGCGAAAAATATTAAACTCGCTTTATTTTCAGAACAGTTGAGTTCATAGTCGATCTTGTTCATGAATGCTGTTTAAGAACTATTGAAAACGATAAATTGACATACAGCAATCACATACTCCTCAGGGATTTTGAATGGTAAGGCGAAAAATATTAAACTCGCTTTATTTTCAGAACAGTTGAGTTCATAGTCGATCTTGTTCATGAATGCTGTTTAAGAACTATTGAAAACGATAAATTGACATACAGCAATCACATACTCCTCAGGGATTTTGAATGGTAAGGCGAAAAATATTAAACTCGCTTTATTTTCAGAACAGTTGAGTTCATAGTCGATCTTGTTCATGAATGCTGTTTAAGAACTATTGAAAACGATAAATTGACATACAGCAATCACATACTCCTCAGGGATTTTGAATGGTAAGGCGAAAAATATTAAACTCGCTTTATTTTCAGAACAGTTGAGTTCATAGTCGATCTTGTTCATGAATGCTGTTTAAGAACTATTGAAAACGATAAATTGACATACAGCAATCACATACTCCTCAGGGATTTTGAATGGTAAGGCGAAAAATATTAAACTCGCTTTATTTTCAGAACAGTTGAGTTCATAGTCGATCTTGTTCATGAATGCTGTTTAAGAACTATTGAAAACGATAAATTGACATACAGCAATCACATACTCCTCAGGGATTTTGAATGGTAAGGCGAAAAATATTAAACTCGCTTTATTTTCAGAACAGTTGAGTTCATAGTCGATCTTGTTCATGAATGCTGTTTAAGAACTATTGAAAACGATAAATTGACATACAGCAATCACATACATATTCCTCAGGGATTTTGAATGGTAAGGCGAAAAATATTAAACTCGCTTTATTTTCAGAACAGTTGAGTTCATAGTCGATCTTGTTCATGAATGCTGTTTAAGAACTATTGAAAACGATAAATTGACATACAGCAATCACATATTCCTCAGGGATTTTGAATGGTAAGGCGAAAAATATTAAACTCGCTTTATTTTCAGAACAGTTGAGTTCATAGTCGATCTTGTTCATGAATGCTGTTTAAGAACTATTGAAAACGTTAAATTGACATACAGCAATCACATATTCCTCAGGGATTTTGAATGGTAAGGCGAAAAATATTAAACTCGCTTTATTTTCAGAACAGTTGAGTTCATAGTCGATCTTGTTCATGAATGCAGTTTAAGAACTATTGAAAACGATAAATTGTTATACGGCAATCACCTACTCCTCAGGGATTTTGAATGGTAAGGCGAAAAATATTAAACTCGCTTTATTTTCAGAACAGTTGAGTTCATAGTCGATCTTGTTCATGAATGCTGTTTAAGAACTATTGAAAACGAAAATTGACATACAGCAATCACATACTCTTCGGGGATTTCAAATGGTAAGGCGGAAAATGTTAAACTCGCTTTATTTTTAGAACAGTTGAGTTCATAGGCAATCTTATTCATGAATGCTGTTTGAGAACTATTGAAAACGATAAATTGACATACGGCATTCACCTACTCCTAAGGGATTTTGAATGGTGAAGCGAAAAATATTAAACTCGCTTTATTTTCAGAACAGTTGAGTTCATAGGCGATCAAGTTCATGAGTGCTGTAGAAGAACTATTGAAAACGATAAATTAACATACAGCAATCAGATGCTCCTCAGGGATTTCAAATGGTAAGGCGAAAAAAATTAAACTCGCTTTATTTTCAGAACAGTTGAGTTCATAGTCGATCTTGTTCATGAATGCTGTTTAAGAACTATTGAAAACGATAAATTGACATACAGCAATCACATACTCTTCGGGGATTTCATATGGTAAGGCGAAAGATATTAAACTCGCTTTATTTTCAGAACAGTTGAGTTCATAGTCGATCTTATTCATGAATGCTGTTTGAGAACTATTGAAAACGATAAATTGACATACGGCATTCACCTACTCCTAAGGGATTTTGAATGGTGAAGCGAAAAATATTAAACTCGCTTTATTTTCAGAACAGTTGAGTTCATAGTCGATCTTGTTCATGAATGCTGTTTAAGAACTATTGAAAACGATAAATTGACATACAGCAATCACATACTCCTCAGGGATTTCAAATGGTAAGGCGAAAAAATTAAACTCGCTTTATTTTCAGAACAGTTGAGTTCATAGTCGATCTTGTTCATGAATGCTGTTTAAGAACTATTGAAAACGATAAATTGACATACAGCAATCACATACTCCTCAGGGATTTTGAATGGTAAGGCGAAAAATATTAAACTCGCTTTATTTTCAGAACAGTTGAGTTCATAGTCGATCTTGTTCATGAATGCTGTTTAAGAACTATTGAAAACGATAAATTGACATACAGCAATCACATACTCCTCAGGGATTTTGAATGGTAAGGCGAAAAATATTAAACTCGCTTTATTTTCAGAACAGTTGAGTTCATAGTCGATCTTGTTCATGAATGCTGTTTAAGAACTATTGAAAACGATAAATTGACATACAGCAATCACATACTCCTCAGGGATTTTGAATGGTAAGGCGAAAAATATTAAACTCGCTTTATTTTCAGAACAGTTGAGTTCATAGTCGATCTTGTTCATGAATGCTGTTTAAGAACTATTGAAAACGATAAATTGACATACAGCAATCACATACTCCTCAGGGATTTTGAATGGTAAGGCGAAAAATATTAAACTCGCTTTATTTTCAGAACAGTTGAGTTCATAGTCGATCTTGTTCATGAATGCTGTTTAAGAACTATTGAAAACGATAAATTGACATACAGCAATCACATACTCCTCAGGGATTTTGAATGGTAAGGCGAAAAATATTAAACTCGCTTTATTTTCAGAACAGTTGAGTTCATAGTCGATCTTGTTCATGAATGCTGTTTAAGAACTATTGAAAACGATAAATTGACATACAGCAATCACATACTCCTCAGGGATTTTGAATGGTAAGGCGAAAAATATTAAACTCGCTTTATTTTCAGAACAGTTGAGTTCATAGTCGATCTTGTTCATGAATGCTGTTTAAGAACTATTGAAAACGATAAATTGACATACAGCAATCACATACTCCTCAGGGATTTTGAATGGTAAGGCGAAAAATATTAAACTCGCTTTATTTTCAGAACAGTTGAGTTCATAGTCGATCTTGTTCATGAATGCTGTTTAAGAACTATTGAAAACGATAAATTGACATACAGCAATCACATACTCCTCAGGGATTTTGAATGGTAAGGCGAAAAATATTAAACTCGCTTTATTTTCAGAACAGTTGAGTTCATAGTCGATCTTGTTCATGAATGCTGTTTAAGAACTATTGAAAACGATAAATTGACATACAGCAATCACATACTCCTCAGGGATTTTGAATGGTAAGGCGAAAAATATTAAACTCGCTTTATTTTCAGAACAGTTGAGTTCATAGTCGATCTTGTTCATGAATGCTGTTTAAGAACTATTGAAAACGATAAATTGACATACAGCAATCACATACTCTCTCAGGGATTTTGAATGGTAAGGCGAAAAATATTAAACTCGCTTTATTTTCAGAACAGTTGAGTTCATAGTCGATCTTGTTCATGAATGCTGTTTAAGAACTATTGAAAACGATAAATTGACATACAGCAATCACATACTCCTCAGGGATTTTGAATGGTAAGGCGAAAAATATTAAACTCGCTTTATTTTCAGAACAGTTGAGTTCATAGTCGATCTTGTTCATGAATGCTGTTTAAGAACTATTGAAAACGATAAATTGACATACAGCAATCACATACTCCTCAGGGATTTTGAATGGTAAGGCGAAAAATATTAAACTCGCTTTATTTTCAGAACAGTTGAGTTCATAGTCGATCTTGTTCATGAATGCTGTTTAAGAACTATTGAAAACGATAAATTGACATACAGCAATCACATACTCCTCAGGGATTTTGAATGGTAAGGCGAAAAATATTAAACTCGCTTTATTTTCAGAACAGTTGAGTTCATAGTCGATCTTGTTCATGAATGCTGTTTAAGAACTATTGAAAACGATAAATTGACATACAGCAATCACATACTCCTCAGGGATTTCAAATGGTAAGGCGAAAAATATTAAACTCGCTTTATTTTCAGAACAGTTGAGTTCATAGTCGATCTTGTTCATGAATGCTGTTTAAGAACTATTGAAAACGATAAATTGACATACAGCAATCACATACTCCTCAGGGATTTTGAATGGTAAGGCGAAAAATATTAAACTCGCTTTATTTTCAGAACAGTTGAGTTCATAGTCGATCTTGTTCATGAATGCTGTTTAAGAACTATTGAAAACGATAAATTGACATACAGCAATCACATACTCCTCAGGGATTTTGAATGGTAAGGCGAAAAATATTAAACTCGCTTTATTTTCAGAACAGTTGAGTTCATAGTCGATCTTGTTCATGAATGCTGTTTAAGAACTATTGAAAACGATAAATTGACATACAGCAATCACATACTCCTCAGGGATTTTGAATGGTAAGGCGAAAAATATTAAACTCGCTTTATTTTCAGAACAGTTGAGTTCATAGTCGATCTTGTTCATGAATGCTGTTTAAGAACTATTGAAAACGATAAATTGACATACAGCAATCACATACTCCTCAGGGATTTTGAATGGTAAGGCGAAAAATATTAAACTCGCTTTATTTTCAGAACAGTTGAGTTCATAGTCGATCTTGTTCATGAATGCTGTTTAAGAACTATTGAAAACGATAAATTGACATACAGCAATCACATACTCCTCAGGGATTTTTGAATGGTAAGGCGAAAAATATTAAACTCGCTTTATTTTCAGAACAGTTGAGTTCATAGTCGATCTTGTTCATGAATGCTGTTTAAGAACTATTGAAAACGATAAATTGACATACAGCAATCACATACTCCTCAGGGATTTTGAATGGTAAGGCGAAAAATATTAAACTCGCTTTATTTTCAGAACAGTTGAGTTCATAGTCGATCTTGTTCATGAATGCTGTTTAAGAACTATTGAAAACGATAAATTGACATACAGCAATCACATACTCCTCAGGGATTTTGAATGGTAAGCGAAAAATATTAAACTCGCTTTATTTTCAGAACAGTTGAGTTCATAGTCGATCTTGTTCATGAATGCTGTTTAAGAACTATTGAAAACGATAAATTGACATACAGCAATCACATACTCCTCAGGGATTTTGAATGGTAAGGCGAAAAATATTAAACTCGCTTTATTTTCAGAACAGTTGAGTTCATAGTCGATCTTGTTCATGAATGCTGTTTAAGAACTATTGAAAACGATAAATTGACATACAGCAATCACATACTCCTCTCAGGGATTTTGAATGGTAAGGCGAAAAATATTAAACTCGCTTTATTTTCAGAACAGTTGAGTTCATAGTCGATCTTGTTCATGAATGCTGTTTAAGAACTATTGAAAACGATAAATTGACATACAGCAATCACATACTCTTCAGGGATTTCAAATGGTAAGGCGAAAAATATTAAACTCGCTTTATTTTCAGAACAGTTGAGTTCATAGTCGATCTTATTCATGAATGCTGTTTGAGAACTATTGAAAACGATAAATTGACATACGGCATTCACCTACTCCTAAGGGATTTTGAATGGTGAAGCGAAAAATATTAAACTCGCTTTATTTTCAGAACAGTTGAGTTCATAGGCGATCAAGTTCATGAGTGCTGTAGAAGAACTATTGAAAACGATAAATTAACATACAGCAATCAGATACTCCTCAGGGATTTCAAATGGTAAGGCGAAAAAAATTAAACTCGCTTTATTTTCAGAACAGTTGAGTTCATAGTCGATCTTGTTCATGAATGCTGTTTAAGAACTATTGAAAACGATAAATTGACATACAGCAATCACATACTCCTCAGGGATTTTGAATGGTAAGGCGAAAAATATTAAACTCGCTTTATTTTCAGAACAGTTGAGTTCATAGTCGATCTTGTTCATGAATGCTGTTTAAGAACTATTGAAAACGATAAATTGACATACAGCAATCACATACTCCTCAGGGATTTTGAATGGTAAGGCGAAAGATATTAAACTCGCTTTATTTTCAGAACAGTTGAGTTCATAGTCGATCTTATTCATGAATGCTGTTTGAGAACTATTGAAAACGATAAATTGACATACAGCAATCACATACTTGAGTTCAGGATCTTGTTTTGAATGGTAAAGGCGAAAAATTATTAAACTCGCTTTATTTTTCAGAACAGTTGAGTTCATAGTCGATCTTGTTCATGAATGCTGTTTAAGAACTATTGAAAACGATAAATTGACATACAGCAATCACATACTCCTCAGGGATTTTGAATGGTAAGGCGAAAAATATTAAACTCGCTTTATTTTCAGAACAGTTGAGTTCATAGTCGATCTTGTTCATGAATGCTGTTTAAGAACTATTGAAAACGATAAATTGACATACAGCAATCACATACTCCTCAGGGATTTTCAAATGGTAAGGCGAAAAATATTAAACTCGCTTTATTTTCAGAACAGTTGAGTTCATAGTCGATCTTGTTCATGAATGCTGTTTAAGAACTATTGAAAACGATAAATTGACATACAGCAATCACATACTCCTCAGGGATTTTGAATGGTAAGGCGAAAAATATTAAACTCGCTTTATTTTCAGAACAGTTGAGTTCATAGTCGATCTTGTTCATGAATGCTGTTTAAGAACTATTGAAAACGATAAATTGACATACAGCAATCACATACTCCTCTCAGGATTTTGAATGGTAAGGCGAAAAATATTAAACTCGCTTTATTTTCAGAACAGTTGAGTTCATAGTCGATCTTGTTCATGAATGCTGTTTAAGAACTATTGAAAACGATAAATTGACATACAGCAATCACATACTCCTCAGGGATTTTGAATGGTAAGGCGAAAAATATTAAACTCGCTTTATTTTCAGAACAGTTGAGTTCATAGTCGATCTTGTTCATGAATGCTGTTTAAGAACTATTGAAAACGATAAATTGACATACAGCAATCACATACTCCTCAGGGATTTTGAATGGTAAGGCGAAAAATATTAAACTCGCTTTATTTTCAGAACAGTTGAGTTCATAGTCGATCTTGTTCATGAATGCTGTTTAAGAACTATTGAAAACGATAAATTGACATACAGCAATCACATACTCCTCAGGGATTTTGAATGGTAAGGCGAAAAATATTAAACTCGCTTTATTTTCAGAACAGTTGAGTTCATAGTCGATCTTGTTCATGAATGCTGTTTAAGAACTATTGAAAACGATAAATTGACATACAGCAATCACATACTCCTCAGGGATTTTTGAATGGTAAGGCGAAAAATATTAAACTCGCTTTATTTTCAGAACAGTTGAGTTCATAGTCGATCTTGTTCATGAATGCTGTTTAAGAACTATTGAAAACGATAAATTGACATACAGCAATCACATACTCTTCGGGGATTTCAAATGGTAAGGCGAAAGATATTAAACTCGCTTTATTTTCAGAACAGTTGAGTTCATAGTCGATCTTATTCATGAATGCTGTTTGAGAACTATTGAAAACGATAAATTGACATACGGCATTCACCTACTCCTAAGGGATTTTGAATGGTGAAGCGAAAAATATTAAACTCGCTTTATTTTCAGAACAGTTGAGTTCATAGGCGATCAAGTTCATGAGTGCTGTAGAAGAACTATTGAAAACGATAAATTAACATACAGCAATCAGATACTCCTCAGGGATTTCAAATGGTAAGGCGAAAAAAATTAAACTCGCTTTATTTTCAGAACAGTTGAGTTCATAGTCGATCTTGTTCATGAATGCTGTTTAAGAACTATTGAAAACGATAAATTGACATACAGCAATCACATACTCCTCAGGGATTTCAAATGGTAAGGCGAAAAATATTAAACTCGCTTTATTTTCAGAACAGTTGAGTTCATAGTCGATCTTGTTCATGAATGCTGTTTAAGAACTATTGAAAACGATAAATTGACATACAGCAATCACATACTCCTCAGGGATTTTGAATGGTAAGGCGAAAAATATTAAACTCGCTTTATTTTCAGAACAGTTGAGTTCATAGTCGATCTTGTTCATGAATGCTGTTTAAGAACTATTGAAAACGATAAATTGACATACAGCAATCACATACTCCTCAGGGATTTTGAATGGTAAGGCGAAAAATATTAAACTCGCTTTATTTTCAGAACAGTTGAGTTCATAGTCGATCTTGTTCATGAATGCTGTTTAAGAACTATTGAAAACGATAAATTGACATACAGCAATCACATACTCCTCAGGGATTTTTGAATGGTAAGGCGAAAAATATTAAACTCGCTTTATTTTCAGAACAGTTGAGTTCATAGTCGATCTTGTTCATGAATGCTGTTTAAGAACTATTGAAAACGATAAATTGACATACAGCAATCACATACTCCTCAGGGATTTTGAATGGTAAGGCGAAAAATATTAAACTCGCTTTATTTTCAGAACAGTTGAGTTCATAGTCGATCTTGTTCATGAATGCTGTTTAAGAACTATTGAAAACGATAAATTGACATACAGCAATCACATACTCTCAGGGATTTTGAATGGTAAGGCGAAAAATATTAAACTCGCTTTATTTTCAGAACAGTTGAGTTCATAGTCGATCTTGTTCATGAATGCTGTTTAAGAACTATTGAAAACGATAAATTGACATACAGCAATCACATACTCCTCAGGGATTTTGAATGGTAAGGCGAAAAATATTAAACTCGCTTTATTTTCAGAACAGTTGAGTTCATAGTCGATCTTGTTCATGAATGC
>JARTUT010000684.1:0-24984 GCA_030674115.1 Micraspis discolor
TAATTCAATTTCAATTTCAGATTGAATCATCGTCATCAACATTTTTTGTTATATTTTGATTAAAAAATAAAGTTCTTGCTGAAAGACCTTTTATAACCGCCAATATGAATGAAAAACCATGAACTCACGATTTTCCTTAAGTTTTGATCAAAACTCAAATTTCCTTCTCTTAAAAACCCACTTCAGTGCTTTTCTAAATTTTGACACCGCATCTGAGATAAATCGCCACTGCTTCGCTTCCCAATCGACAGAAGATTCTGTTCCAACCCTAGTGGTAGTGAATTAATGAATGATGAATTAAAATTTTCATATAGTGATGACGAACCAAGAAATAAGTTTGAAGATATTTGAGGAATAACACTTTCGTATTATGCACACTTGTTCTCCAGAATCCCAGATCGAAAGATAACCAAACCCAGTGGAACAAGTTTTGCGTTCTTTGAAAGTAAATTAAGATGTACATAGTGAATCGCACTAGTTTACCATACTCGATGCCCTTTTTTTAATGGTACACATCGTATATTTATATTTCCTTGTAATCGCCTTACTGAACTAATTTCAAAGAACTTCATGGTCTAATATGAATTATATATAGTGATATTTCGGTAATTTTCACATTAGAGGAAATGTAGGTAGGTACTTATAAAAATTAATTGTCAGATGTATTTTGGAACATTTCAAATTTAAATAAGACCTGGTACATCCATAAATTTAATCACAAATGCCTAAAACTGCCTAGAAAATTTATATTGTATATTTCATAAGAGACCTTTTAATATAAATTCAAACACTACAAATACCCAAGGTGAAAATCGATTATGGCTGACTTGGGCAAGTCACTCTGTACATTTGAATTTATGTTTGAATAACGAACACCCGAATTAAAAAGTTGACGTGTCACATCATTTTTAATAATTTTTAAATATAGTGATAGATTTTATTCTATTAGTGAAAGTTTCTCCTTGACTTGATATTAATGTAGGAATTAGCATTTTTGGACGGAGTTGGGTGCCAGTGCGGACCTGTGCTTCGCAATCGAAAATGTCAAATCGGATATTTTTCTTAGTGCGTCTTCATGTATCGATTGTCTTAAGATAACAAACTATTCCCGTTTATTTATTAGACGCCGTCTAGACGAGCCTATTGAACGGAAATATTCGAGATGACGTTTTCGGTTATTTATTAGAGGACCAAGTGCGACTCGGATGTATTATGTTAAACATATGCATCTCAAGAGTTAAGAGAACAATGTTAAACCTCATTCGTTTGAAGTCGACCAATAGACAGTTGGGGGTGTGATCTTAAAATGACGAAAGGAACTCGAGATCGAATGGTCCCATCGAAGGGACCTCTACTCTAGACTCTAAAGACGATTAAGACGAAAGTGTTGACGGTAGATGTTTCGCGAGTTTTAGAACTATTAGCTAAAACAAAATAGGAAGTCGATTTAAACTTAAGTTAATGTTGTTTGGTTTTGGCAAAGTGGGTATATCTGAATAATTAAACATTTAACTGGCATTGAATAAATGTGGTTCTAATAAATTATAATGAAGGGTCCTTATTTGGCAATTTCCATTACTCAGCATGATTATTCTTTTTAAACAATCCTCAATTTTGGTAAAATTCTTTCAGTCAAACTCTTGCTTGAAAAATACCCAATAAATACTTCAATAAATACTGCTTTTTGTTATTGAATATGAAAGTTTGAAAGCAAGTGAATGCGTAAGGCTTCAATTATGATATGTATGTTATGAATGTATTCATTTAAAGAACTCCCTTTGCTAATTTTATCTTTGTGAAATAGCCGACTATCCTTCAGTTCAAATGTATTGATTTCGAATATCAATTTGATTTTACCTATTTTCTCTGTTTCAAAATCAAATGAAGGAGGTGGATCCAAGCCAGTCCCAGGTCAAGTACTTACGCATCCAGAAGTTCCAGGACAAAGTGAGTTCGAAAAACAAATGAGAAATTCTTAAAAAAACATTTTAAGAACAGTAGTATCAAATAAATAATTGAATTCTAGATGCAAAAAGATGAAACTTAAAGGAACAGTCATATGAGAATTTACATTATAATTCCATTTCACAATAATGATTGCATATATAATTTGTTAAAGAAAGTCTCGAATAATTAATTAATTCCAAATAAAAATTGAAAAAAAGTTGTAACGTTTTTGTTTTCGGTTTGATCTTTCAAAATTAAAAATGAAAGAACAGAATGATAGATGATTTTTTCTACTAAATTAAAATCAAATCGTGTTTGAAGAGAAGTCGAAATAAATTCAAATTTATGTTTGATAATTGTCAAGATTGTCCGTACTCAATTACACTCATGAATACTTTCTTAGTACTCTGTAGATATATTATTAAAGTCGAATATTTCGCAGAAAATATCTGCAAAAATTTCAATGTCATCCACGAAAGCTCAATAAGATCACGAAACAACTGATAGATGATAAAGTGCAATGGTCCAACTATCAAACCATGCGGTACTCCACTCACTACAGATTAACGCATGGCCAGTGACCCATAGGGACATCAGATAAAGTTGTTATGAATTATCTATTGTTCATTTCATTTTTATTCCGTTAACTTTTACCTTACCAGAAGTTTGAAATAAGATCAAAGTACGGAACAGCGAAAATCTTGGGAGGAAGTTCCTCAAATGAATATTTTACGAAATTTAAAGAAGAAAATGATAACCAGGAAAGTTTTCTTTCCAGGTATTATAGAATTTACTAAATCACCAATGATGAATGGTCATATGCTTGAAGCATCAAAAATTGAGTTTTAAGCCTCTTAGAAAGATTAAAATAAATCGCCATATCCATTCACTTTAATTGAGATTTCGATTATATATTTCAGGAGAACGTGATGGTCTTGAATCAGGAATTGTAACTCAATCAACTGGGCAATTATCTGATGGTGAGTGATATTCAAATGATATGTATTTAATATTCAATAATAGAATAACCTGTATGAATGTAAGGAATGCTCTTTCTAAATGTTACTAATACGAGGGGGCGTATTCAAGTTCACAGAATGGGAGGTAAGAAATGGAAGTAAAATTATTTTTAATTCAATGAATTCATTTGCAACCCTTTTACATTTTTACATCTTTAAATTAACATTTGCATCCCTTTGAAAAAAATTATTTGATCTTTGTCTGAAAAATACGCACAAACTGCATCTTTCACTTCTTCATCACTTGAAAATGTCTTCTCACGAAGCTCTCTTTTCAAGTTTAGGAACAGATAATAATCGCTGGTAGCCAGTTCAGGACTGTTAGGTGGGCGAGTCAAAATTTTGAAGCTTTATTTCTGCAGTGCAGCCATCGCCACGCGACTCTTGTGAACAGGCTGGTTGTCGTGTAGGAGGACAACTCAATTTTTCCCTTCATTTTTTTCATGATCTTCTTTCATCCGACATTGAATTGAAACGTACACTGTAAAAAATAAAATTCTGCGCTCAAACTCCTCAGGAGTTTGAGAATTTTTTTTTCAATCAAACCATTTTAATTTGAATTAATCTAAAATTGATTACGCCAAATGAACTATTTTTCTTGATTAAAACAACCTAGTTGATTATAGAGAACAGCTAAAACATTCGCCTGAAACTTTTTACATTTCAGCGAAATGAAAGAAACAACTGATTCAACATAAACATACAATTACAACAAATTGCTTATGCACTTGTCTCAATATCCATAATTGATTGATACAAATACATTATTCTAAATAGGTTTTAACGAAACCATTCGTTCGTTTCATTTTTATTTGTTCAATAGAACGAAGGTACGGTTGTCGTAAATTCTGTCAGCTGATGCAACGACTACAGTTTCTTGAGACAAGAATCTCGTGAGATTATATTATTCGCCTCATTTACTTGAAGAAAACTATAAATATTTGAATAAAATTGAACATATAATTGTTGCAATATGAAGTGACATTTGTAAAAAAATATTGCGTATTGATTTAATAAAACGAATTAATTGTAGCAATTTTTTTATATTGGCTGCAATTAAATCAAAACTCTATCTCTTTTGTATTAAATATATCCCATTTAAATGCAATTATTTGTGCATTTTACTCACAATATTGTTGTATCCGGTGATAAAGATGACATGGAATACATGATGCGCAAGCTAATTAAAGAATACGAGAAGTGGGGCTTAAATGTCAACTTAGAGAAAACCAAATATCTTTGTGTTGGTGGAGAACCGGGTGATCTGGTATTGGATGATGACAGGGATGAGATGATAACCCACTGCCTGGACTATAGCTTTTGTAGCGGCACTCTGTCAGCGGCAGGGGAGTGTATAGGGATCTCTTGGCGGCACTCTATATAGCCACGCATAGCTTAGTTCTCAGCGCTTCGGTGGCCTAGAGGTTTGCGCTCAAGTTTCACACCGACTAGGTACTAGGTGCCGGGTTCAACTCCCGGCGGCTCCCTTTAAACTTCTAACCCCTGCGTCTATGGCATGGCGCACACAAGCCATACTGATGAGTCTAAATGTGTGCGCCAGGGACAAAACGCATAGGGTAGGGATAAATTCCTTCGATTCTACATTGGTGACCCTGACGTGATGGGAACGGTTGTCTTTACGACGTGTCTTGGAAAAGCAGACGGTTGACGCTTGAGGTATACTCGTACTATGTATACTATGTATTCCGTACAATATTCATGGTCTGCCGCGGTATTGCGGTATTTATTAATATAAAAGAGAAATTATTGTTCTGTGAAGAAAAATAATGATTACATACAAATGTTTTTTTTGTTTTATCAAATTATTCCTTTGCTAGTGTCAAAAACCCTTCAATTTAGCTCAAATCAATCAGTTTCTTAACCCAAGAAACTTTCACTTGACATAAGAGATATTATCATTTTTATCGACTGAATTCTCGACCCGTTCAACTAAGATCCTTTAAATCAACTACAAATCGAGTTTCAGTGAAATGTAATATTTATTTACATGAAACCAAAATTTTTATTCTACGAAAAGTATCAATAGTTACATACTAATTAATATTACCGTTGGATCAAATTTTTTACCACCTGAGTCAAAAACTCTGAGCTTGGTTGAAACAAATCAGTTTCTTAACTCAAGAAACTTTTATTTAGGGTAAACGCCATTCTCAACCGTAGAGGGCGGTAGGGTCAAGTACTTTATGCATTTGGCTGTATTCAAACGTACGGAGTACTTGAGACAAATTAATATGGTTTGAGATGAGGAACTATTTTTACAGTGTAGTATTCTCCGGTTATGAAGACACCTTTGTTTTTATAATCGATCAACAAAATCTCTTCAGAGTCTCAAAAGACTGTTTTCCTTCAAACGGTCGTCTTACAATATTATATTTTCACTTTTTGAATAATTAGCGGAGTAGTCGCCTCAATCGACTGTCCTGGGCGCTGGTCATCTTCAAGTGATTCCCTGCCTTGCTTAAATAATTTATATAACTTGTAAACCATATTTTTACCACGCCAAGAGTCTCCATAAACGAATGACATCTTCCAATATGATTTAACTGATTTTCCTTGCTTCATACGGAACTTAATTACAGCGCGTAATTTGATTTTCTCCATACTTCACACTATTTCTTCTCGATTGACTTATTTGATCGACGATAGTTCAAAGACTAATAACCTAAAACCGATAAAACTTAGTATTCATTCTAATAACTAGTTACTTAGTTCGTAAAAATTTTGGTACCCTGTAAAGGTGAAAAAATTTTTCTTAATTATGTGACAGTAAAAATGTTACATATTTAAAATTTCATTCATTCAAAATGCCCCGGCCAGCTAGAGCCCAAGACCATATCATATTTACCTTCAGAGAATTTAAATAGATGCTTCCACCCCAGTCAATGATAGTCAATAGTCGAACAATCGAAATTTATTCTACTCTTTTACAAATACTAGATATTTACCATATGTACAAATGTTAAAGTGTCCCAATTAAAAGTGCAAGTGGAACTGATTGATTTATGGCTATGAAAATCAACAGGTAATAGTTAGAACTTATTTTGTCTGTCTTGAGTTCCAAATTCATGCGATAACAGGACCATCCTGGGAGTTCGTGATGAGTCTGGTGTCGCAAATGGGTTTTAAGTTTTCCACCCAGTAGACAAACTTTCCAACAAGAACTATTTCTTCTCTCAGTTCTCCAGTCCTCCGGGAAACATCTGTTAGTACGTCGTGAAATTCAACTTCGGCAAATTTGTTCAGCCTCGAACGTGTCTTTGTAACGTTTAGATAGTCCTGAGGTATATAACACACAACACCCAGCTGAAGTAAGTTGAGTTGCCTATTCCGCGATGAAAATTAATCGTGATATTTCATTATCATTGCGCACAGATAGCCGGATATCTGTGAATTTTAACAACACCTGATTTTATTCGTTCTTTTAATATCGGACTGAAAAGTACAAGAAGTGTGTTATTGAATTTAAATTTTTCCTGTGTGAAAATCCAATTGTATTGGGATAAGGAGATAATACACTATTCTGAATATTGTCCATTTGTGTGAGTTTTGGATTGGAATGGAAATATTACCCTTTAGGGATTAGAAGTACTTAGTCCTTAAACGATTTCATTCAAGGCCGTCCAACAACTTCAGGCTTTTTTTTTTTCTTTCGACTTTTTTTCCTTTTCATTATCTTTTATTGGAGCCTTTTACTTTTCATCTGCCGTCGACTATAAATACGTTTTGCTGTATTTCGTAACCTTGAAAACATTTCTGGAGATCCATTATCATCGTTGCTGTCAAGGTCAAGATATTGAAGAGGTCTCGTGGAAAATCAGGATTTTCTTCTTGTGATATTCGTGAGCTTGGAGAAACATAAGTAGTTTGAGCCTTTGGAATTGGTGATTCTTCAGAATTTATGCTGTTTGCCTGGTATGTAGAAAATCTTTTATAATCTCGGGAGGACGTTTCCATATTGCACCGGCATTCAGTAGCCCACATCGAACCTTGGGACACGAGAGAATTACGATATATATAGTAAAATTTGGAATTTTTTAAGTAGATGGTTTCCGATATTTTATTTCTTTTTTGTAATTCAAGAGAGAATTTCGAGTTATTTATGAATGATGTGCATATGTTTTTTTTTTGTAATACTTTTGATTATTTCAAATTACGCCCAAATAACGATAACCTGTATACAGGGTGGTTTTGTGAAACTAAGCTTGATCAAGTGCGGTGGATAAAAACTTTTCTTAACTATAAATTGATATAACTGATCGTTACTGTGAGGATTTGTATAATATATGTATTGGGTAAAGTGCACTTAGATCTTTCATTTAACTTTTTTTCAGGTATTATATTTTGTGATAAATTCTTGAATCGATTTCGGTGTTTACGTGTTTGGCCGGGATTGAGATCTATTATATTATTTTTATTTTATTGTTGTTTTGTGGGACTCGCTAGGATAAAATACGTTGGCGCCCTATTTTACCATCTAGAACCCACGCCGTCTCCACTTTGTTTTATTTTAGATTTTTAGATTATTATAATTTTTTTGTAGTTTGTCGTATAGGACGCCATATCTTCTGGCCCATTCTGGTCGTTTCTCGATCAATGAACAGTTCAATTTTCATCGCCTGTAACAATCCGATGCAAAATCGATTTTCTTTTAGGTCTTTGAAGAAAAATTTCATTTGTGTTTTTGATTTTCCATCAGTCTTTCATTCAATTCATGTGGCACCCATTATCCACACTTATGGATCTTTCTCACAGCTTTTAAACGGTCAGAAATAGTTTGCGTGTTGCTTCTGATAGAACATGACCACCATATGCCGC
Organism: Micraspis discolor; assembly: GCA_030674115.1. Classification (NCBI taxonomy): domain Eukaryota; kingdom Metazoa; phylum Arthropoda; class Insecta; order Coleoptera; family Coccinellidae; genus Micraspis; species Micraspis discolor. Next base: position 7,803 of record JARTUT010000684.1, read on the forward strand.
TACAAGCATTCGATGCGGCTCTGCAGCACTTTTTTCGAATGAAAACAAAAATTAATGCTTTCCGCAAATCATCACTTTCTGGTACCAAATTAGACATTTTTAACAATGAAAAAATATGAGAATATAAGAATATGTCTGTTCAATGACTTGATGTATACTTAATATGTTTCACAGATGTCACAGCAAACAAAAAAAAAAAAAATAAAGGCTAGTTCACAACAAATTTTCCCTATAGTGACATTTGTATCTTGGCGCTCACTTCATACCGGTATACCTGGTAGTTTATTACAGTGAAATATTGTGTGTTATCAAAATTTAGAAACTCACTTGCAGTCAGGATTGATTGTGATCGATATGGATCTCAACAAAGATAGTCTAAATGGTTTTCAATGGAGTAAATATGGTTAGCTTTTTTAAGAGAAGGGCAATCGAACCTTACATAAAACTGAAGGAAAACTATGACTAGTCATTTTAAATTCACATATAGTTTTATTCATTAATCGTGGTGGTAGAAAAGACAAGAGCGCAAAATCTCATGATCTCAGGTCAATGCTTTTCTGGATTTTTGTCTCTGTTCAGATATTGTATATTTTCGTTTCATGGACTTGATCAATAAATCAGATTGTTTCATGGAAGTTATTTTCAATATTTTCACGTAACAGGAGCACTGCTTGTTGAAATGATTTCTATATAAGACTTTTTAACTTATCAGAGACAATGACGTATCTTGATGAAGGGTTAAATAAGTATAAAATTTACAGACAACAATCAAAAACCGAGATGGCCAACTCATCCACCAACAAAGAAGGGCGAAGTTCGAGGTAAGTTGAGACATCATAAGGGATACCCAATCTTTATAAATGTTTGATATTACAGTTACAGCAGAAGAATCAGAAATGGTAATACAAGATGATAAGGAAAATCCACCTGTGAATAAAGGTAAAAGGAAAATTTTCCCCCTTTTATTAATTCATTGCTTCTTTGGTTGCTTATATAAAATCTAGCAATTAATTTTTGAGTCACTTATTTATTGATATGTTCTGCAGAGAATTATCTCGATCAAATAAGTGGATGCAAAGGGGCGAACGGGCAAGGTAGAACTAATTGAACGTATACCAATAAAATTATTACATTTACGGTTCCTCCTTACAGGAATGAATATTCAATTGGAAGTAGTTCCTCCAGCCACTCATAAGCCAGAGAACTCAAATGAAAACAAACAAGGTGAGTGTTATTAAGTCTGCAAAAAACGGTAATAAATTAATGCCGATGATTGTCATTTCTCTTCATACAACTGAACTATAAGTAGCGAAGCAACCCTTGGATACGAAAATCTCCAAGCAAGAAACTTAGAAGACTTTATGTTCTACAATAGTATCACAATTGTATAATTTTTGCACAAAACGGTTTGATTGAAGATAAAAAGTCACGCAAGATCCGTGAAGTACACGAAATACAGTATCTATTATTACTTTCATCTTTGAATAGTTCTACAGTAATTGAGTGTTGTTTTTTATCAAATGAATGTATATTCATATACAGGGTGATTGGTGACGTAAGGGACAGCTAAGCGGAGATAGAGGAACTCAAACTCAATGAGATTTGGGTTTCAAATGACCCATAAGGGTATTCTTTTCGGAGATATAGGGTGATTTATGAAAAATGCTGAATCTATGAACTCCCATATTTTCGTTAATATGATATTTTTCGCTGATATTTTACATGTTTGTTCATACAGGCATTCTCTGTCAGCCTAAGAAGAAAACTTGAAAAAATTGCTGGCCCGTACTCAAAAATTTCAATTTACATGTCAAGTGAGAAATATCACACGGCATATGAGATAAAATAAAATAAAATAGAAATTTGGAAAAAGGAAAAAACTGATGAAATATCTGTTTTTGTTTGAATGGCACACATTTATTTTCGTGTTTATCATATGTTGAAGTAAGAATATTACAATATTTTATATTTCCATCACGAAAAATAATATTCTTGATAAACCAGAAACACTAAATTTGGGTCAAAGATATTTAATAGTTGATATTCAGGAAGGTCTATTTTTGCCCTCTTTGAAAGAGCCGTACGGGCCCACGACCACACACAACTGTGCAGTTTCCTCTCCGGCCGACCAGAGCGTGTATGGTTGGCATAACAGAGCTGTTCTCACCACGCCCTGCACATGTCGCCAAAAATAAATAAAATTTAGACAACTACATAGAGTAGGCATGTTTCAAAAAATTACGGTTATATTTATACATTACCTAATTGTTTGTGAATTGTTAGAAACAGTGTTGAAAGTCTATCAATTATAAAATTCAGTATTTACAAATGAAGAATATGTGGATGTGATGCTTGTATACGGATTATGTAATTTGAATGGAAGAGTTGCTGAAAGAGAGTACCGAAGGCGTTTTCCAAATCGTCGCTTGCCAAGTCACAAGATTTTCCAAAATCTTGTCTTTTTTGCCAGAAGAAATGGAAAATTTCCAAATATGACAGTTCCTGAGAGACCACAGCAGATATGAAGACTAGTAGTCGACAATATTGTTAATACAATAAATGAAAATCCTAATACGAGTACTCGACGAGTGGCACATGGATTAGGCTTATCTCAATGGTCTGTGTGGAATACGTTGAAGAAAGAAAAATACCACCCTTTCCCTTCGCAATTAGTACAGCACTCAGAACCGGGAGATGAAGAATATCGACTTGCTTTTTGTAGATGGGTAGTGAGCCATATTTGAGATCTTCAGTGTATCCTCTTCACAGATGAATCTCAGTTCACCCGAGATGGAATAAATAATTTGCGAAACAACCACATTTGGTCCCGAAATAATCTTCATCTCAAAAGATAAAGAAACAATCAAAGACGTTTTACTGTCCACCTTTGGTGTGGCATTTAAAATGGACGTTTTGCCTCGTCTTTTAGAAAATATTAATCAGTGAGGTATGATTTTTCAACATGATGGTGCACCTCCTCATTTTGCAAATGAAATAAAGAATTTTCTGAAGTTGCCTGACAGGTGGATTTGACGGGGAGCTTCTAGGAATTGGCCTGCTAGATCATCCGATCTAACTCCTCTGGATTATTTCCTATGAGGTCATCTTAAGGATACGGCGTATAAAGAAACAATAACAAGCCGTGAACATTTGAAGAGCAGAATAACTGAAGCATTCGAAGAAATTAAAACGAATATTACTTTGCTTAGAAAATCTGTGCTCCATTTGTTCAAGAGAGCCAATAAATGTATGGAGGTACGGCTCTCAATTCGAACATTTATTACTTAATTTTTTTATGAATTATATTTGCCACTTTTTCTATTTTTATGTTTGAGTATCCAAATCTTTCATCACCTCATCTACAACAAATTTTATTTTGAAATTTTATATGGCATCGAAATATTAATAACATAGTGTTTGTACTTCAAGCCAATAATAAAGTTTCTGAAATATCTCAAATGGTTTGTGTTTTATTTAGATTCAAAGTTGACAAGTCCTTATTGGAAAACCCATTATTTGTAATGTACCGTCGGTGTTTTGGAGTACTTGTGTCCTTTCACTCTGTCCTCTAATTTTTGTTCCTTCTGTCCTATATATTCACCGTCACAATGAGTAAGTACAACTGATTTTGTATACTACATGTGATGTTTAGTTTACTGGTGATTTGAATTTGCTGTGTAGGAGTTTCAATTGAATGCATAGTTGTGAGCTATTTATAGTTTTGAAGATATTTTTTGTTTTTCAGATAGAAAGGTTACGTATTGTATTGGTATGAATGTAATCAGGTCTTTTGTTTTTATTTCTTGAATTTTCGATGTCTATATTTTTGTGTTTAATTACACTTTTTATTTGTGATAGAGGATAGTTTTTTTAACTAAATATTACTCATAGCTTTTCTATTCATATATCTCGTTCATTATTACAGGAGCAAATTTCGATGTGCTTGTCACTCCAGACCGTAAGGGAAATAAAGAAGGTGAGTTATATGAAGTCTCAAAAATTGGCATTAAATTGGGGAGTCGAAAAGAACTGACGTCATTCCTCAGGGAAAGTTAAAAACTGACTCCATCAAAGCTGGAACGTACCCAAAATCTTAATGTAGAATAATTATCAATCCACCAACTCTTATTGTTTATGCTTCCAAATAATTGTTTGCATGATTCTGAAGAAGTAGGATTTATTTTCGGTGAATTTCTTCCCATTCTAAATTGTTCTCTTGGTATTAGAAAACTTTTCATTCATATTCATTTTGAAGAATATCATAGAAATAAATCAAGCCAAGTATGAAAAAAATTTTTTCAATGATTACTTGGAAAAACCTTGTGATTCAATACCATTGTTGAATTTTCAGTTACTTTAGACGTCGTGGAATCATCAATGGAAAAAATTGATTCACCTGATGACCACAGCGTGATTCAAAATAATTCCGGTGAGGGTAAGTTACGAGTACAGATCTAGCTAAGGTACAGATTTCAGCATGAAAACAGCATGTCTGACAAACTTGAATCTATCCATGTCACCTCAACAATGAAGTATCAAATGAACAATATAACGGTATTGATTCTAAAATTATTTCGGCCGCAACGATAAATCCAATAATTCGAAAATTTAAATAAAAGATACACACTGAATAATCTAACAATCATTTAAAAAGGAAAAAAGAAAATGAATCAGGTAGGCCCCACGTTGGGCGCCAACTGTTATATTTCAGATTATTGACAAAACATTTTCTCATATAATAAAATTTGAGATGTAACTAAACAAAAAATTGTATTGAGAAACTATGCTTGTTGCTGTGGATACCTTTACCCTTCAATCGGGGACTGGGTGGGTACAATAAAAAAATATCCATATTACTAAGGATAGTTTATTCATATTATTTTTTGTGTGGTTACATCTCAAACTCCATTAATAAGGAATTTTTTTTAATGACAAATCTGAATTGTAACAAAGACGTTTAATTTCTTCGAATTTATGCGTTTTTTGGATTCATTTTCAAAAAAAGTTATAACCACGTTTTTAATATTATGAAATACGAGGGTTGTCTTTAATATTTTGGGATTAGAGAACAAAAATAAATATTAATAATCGAAAATTGCTTTATTGTTTTTCAAAATAGTCCCCGTTAAGAACTATACATTTTTGCATGCTTTTGAACCAATTGTCGAAGCACTTTGGCCACTCTGATAGTGGTAAGTCCAAAACATGTATTCTGAACGCATCAACCGCTTCTTCAGGTGTCGAAAAACGTGGTCCTCTCATTTTTATTTTTACGTACAGGAATAAAAAGAAGTCATTCGGTGCCAAGTCAGGACAACTAGCAAACAAATGGTTACTAAGAATCACTGTCCTGCTTTGTTCTAGTGGTACGATTGCGACATGTACAGTTTTTTCGAAATAACAGGCGACCATTTGCTTGGAAGTGCTACGTCAGCGAGCAACTTTTGTTGGAATTAGCTCAATTAATTATCCCCAGTACACCCCCCTGTAAATACTCCCCTGCGCTAAATATGCTGAGTGTTCTCTAGAAAGGGTTCCCTCATTTTGGTTGGAAAAAATAAAAAACCTATTGAATTATTGTTATATATATATTATATTATTGTTATTTCTATTTATAAAGTTGAATATCATATAGTTACACACTCAAATATTTATCTAAAAAAATTTCACTCTTCTGCATACGGATGCAGTAGGCGTAAACCTCCTGAAATTCTATTGGTTCCTGATATCTTAACTTATCGTAAAGAAATGGCGACAGTAGGCGTAAACCTCTTGAAATTCCATTGGTTCCTGATATCTCAACTAATCGTTCTTTGAATTTTAAATAGATCTCAAAAAAATTATATTCTTCTGAATATTAAACGAATTAATTACACAAAGGAATTATTTAAGATGTCTAAAATAATAATGATGACATTATTTCAGATATCTTAGAATTATTGATGAAAACAATGAACAAGGACCAAAATATGAGGTTAGAATCCCTGCGAGATGCATGAGTCAGACTTGGTGTAAGAAAATCCACCAAGTGCGACTACTGGTTGGTATCTATACTGTGGTTGGATGTTATGACAGTGATACTTCCAAGAAATCTAAAACTATAATTGTCATTTCCAGATATATTTTTGGTTTATTTACACTTTCAAGAATAGACTTGTTTCAATTAAATAATTCTCAAATTTTGTATGAATTTGTAATAGGATCATAGCAGCTAGAGAACAAGTTCGCAAAAGCCAACCTACAGTGCTTTTCTATATTTTTCTACATTATATTCGCCCATAAGCTCAAATATAATTGTGAAATTTTCAGATAGCGTAGAAATTCAGCCAGATGATGATTCTAATGAGGATAACACAGAGGAGGAGAAATCTGCTGAAGGTTAGTTACCAAGTAGTGTCATTTGTATATCGCATTCAGAATGAGATATTTTTTGCCTAAGTCGACAGTATACAGACATTTACAAATCCCTAGTTTTTATTTAGGTAGCGCTATCTATTGGATTGCTCAGAAAGTATTTCCGTAATTTTCGAGATGTGACATTCTGAATAGTCCACATTTACATCGTTTCTGACGATTTGCGATAAGGAATGTGTGGACCTGGTGGGAGCTGATGTATTAATTACTGGCGAACGATTATCGCATAAAATTTTTCAGCAGTTTCAATCTATTTTTCATCGAGTTTTCGATGTACCCTTCTGCAACAGATGTTGATTTCCATCCTTCAAGCCGTTTGTCTCTGCTCCACTGTCCGAAAGGATAGATGCAGAAGAACGCCGAAAACAGTGACCTGTATACAGATTGGGTTGTTCTAATTTGAGAAATGTTGCAATTAACGATGGTAATTTCGAAAACGTATTGATTCCTACTGGCTGTATTAAGCATTTAAAGTTCTTGTAAAAGACGAAAAACTTTTCGTGTGTTCTTTCGATTTCTTAGGAATATAACCCACTTTTTGTCCCTTGTCCGACATTTTTCAGGTAGCAGGGTCAAAGTTGCTGCTTTAGCCATTTCTGCAACGTCCGGGAGGTTAAGGGGATACTGACTTCGTTACTCATTGTAATTAAAGTGACTGGCGATATTAGATTAAAATTAAGATTGAAAGCAGCTATATTACTCGTAATTTGACAGATCGATTACCTTTGGATTTGTTTCATTATTTCTTTTCTGTGTGGAATAACAATGGAACCAGAGATAAATACGCGACTATTCTGTAATTGAAGAGCAAGAGTCACAGGCCTCATACATAAAAATGAAATATCAGACGAGTTGTGACGTTACTCATATTACTTCTGAATGCTGTATGTTCGGTTGCCCATAATATTTCATTGAATTAAATATCGGCCGTTCTGGTCCAACCCCTTTTTGCATATTTGAAGAAAACTTTTGCTAATTTGACTAACTAGAATGGCTTAAATGAAGATTTAGTCTGTGTTATGAAATCCCATTATTTCATTACTAGCTGGCTCATGACTGGGTTAGATCAATAATTTTAGCCTATAAATCGAGGAATCATTTTCAAAAGATTTTTCAGTGAAATGATTAACTGAACGAGCTTCGTTATACGTATATGTGAATCACAGAATATGAATGCATAAGGAAATTGTTTTTCTTGATTTTCTAAGTATTCAGCTATCAATCATCGAATATTTTAATATTCTGATGATTACAGATCATCATAGATAGACACTTGCTTGATATGTCGTGTAAAAGTGAAACTTTTGATGATTTTCATAGTTTGATAAGAAATTCATATATCATTTTATACATTTCTGAAAATAAAAAAAATGGAAATTTTATTTGGTAAGGAATGTATGTGGTTCAGGTTTAAAAAAACACAGGTTCGAAAATAATTGTAATAAAAAATAATTACTTCAATGAAATCAACTAAACAAAGGACCTGTGTAATGTTTTCCTTTCAAGTTATTAAGGTCAGGAATAAAGAAGTTATGAGACCTTTTCATATTACACTGGTCAACAGTGGTTTTGGTGCCGAAGATGTTGGAGGTGATTTCATATGAATTTGATGCTCTGAATTCAAATATGCTATTAGTTTTTGCCTGTCAGCTCGAATTTTTAAGATATCAACATTTTTGTGAATTATACATTACACTATTTTAAAAGAAGAACCATGGTTTAAAGAAACAAATTATTGAAGGGATTTTCATTATATTACACAGATATTATTCATTATATACTATAGAAAACAGAAAAAGTCATCATTTAAACCTATAACTTCTTTTGCGTGACATTCTTGAATGTATTTTAGAACAATCCCGTTTTAAAGACCAGCAGTAATCTATCATGTGAGTATCCCCTCTTCCTTGATAGCGATCCTCCATACATTTGATATCTTAGTGATATCTTTCACCTTGCTCATCACTAATGTCGTCTAAATTATCAGGAAAACGGGCAAAGTGGCTGTGTAAATAGTGCACCTTAATGCTCATGTTATACTCAAGTGATCTGAAATTATTCAGCATCTCATTGACTAATTCAACATAGTTTTCAGCTTTGTGTTTACCCAGAAAATTTTGGACAACTGAAACAAATGAATTCCAGGCATTTTGTTCAATCTCAATCATTGAATTTATGAATTCAGGGTCTTTAATCGGCTGTCTTATTTGTGGGCCATCAAATATTCCTGCTTTAATATTTTCCTTACTCAGCTGAGGCATTTTTTCCCTATATATGCAAAGCATGATCCATTCTTATCAAGAGCCTTTACAAACTGCTTCATTAGACTCAGCTTGATATGCAGGGGTGGAAACATGATTTTCTTTCTCGGAACTGAAGGATCATTGATGATGTTTGTTCCCCAACATCCATGTTTTCTCTTCTAGCTCACTCTGATGAGTGAGCAATTGGTATTGAGCCATATTTGTTCCTATTATGTAGAAGAACACATTTCAAACTTCGCTTTGAGCTGTCAATAAATAGGCGCCAATCATCCGGAAAATATTCAGGAAGACCCATTTTAACCAGAGTTCTCTAATAGCATGGCAAAATACAAGATTTTGTTCTTCAGAGAAAAAAAGTAGCAGATCTTTCTCCCTTGTGCGATAAAATGTAATTTTCGTTCCTGGTTCAAGTCAATTTTTTTCCTTCAACCTGGAAGCTAGTAATTCAGAAGCTTCTTTCGACAGATTGAGATCTGTAGTGAGGTCATTTAACTCATATTGGTTGAGACATTAGGGATTTGATGACATCGTTTTAAAATCACTGTCACCTTCAGCATTGTCAGAATTCTGATCAGAGAGACCTCACAGAGTTCTGGTAGCTGCTGAAAAGTTGGAATTGGCACTTCTTCTGAGTGAGGAATAGGGCGTCTAGCTGAGACTAAATCTGCATAAGTCCATTTGTTAAAGGTTATTTCGATTGATTCCAGTAATATTTACTCGGCAAATATAACAGTCATCGATTTTTGGTTCTCTCCAAACCATTGGTACTCGAATTTCAGACTTTTCCTTTTCCCGGTAGTCCACTGTCGTAAATGCTCTGTACAAGTTTTACAGACACTATGTGGTGCCCAGGTTTTATCCTAATCACCAAGCTTAACACCAAAATATCCAAGATAAGTCCTCTTTACAAAGTCACAAATAGTTTTTTTTTCCAAGAAAGTGTATTCTCTGCATATGTAGCAAAAAATATCAGGATGACGTACACAGCTTCTTCTACTTGAACTCATTTCTATTCAACAACACAAATACAACAATTCACATTAACAATCTACTTTTTAGATTTACTTTTCAACAACTCGATACTAAAGAGAAATTTCATATGACGCTAAGTTCTATCTATCTGCACCACGGGAATTCACAAACTAACCTCAACTCTCAACTACAGTTGAAGTTCACTTCAGACTGGGCAGCTCCATATATCGGATTTCTATGGAACTAACAGGATGACACTAAATAGGATTAAATCCCACTTGTTAACAGTTTGTCAACCAATCAGTTATATATCTCATATTGTTAGTCTTCTATTTGTAATAAATGAATTAAAATAATAATTATAATAAATATTATTATTATAAATTCAATTTCTTACAAATGAAGTGACAATTAGGAAAATATACAAGAATCTAGTTCTTGTATAAATTTTACAACACTCATACTTGAAAGTATTAAATAGGAAAAGGCATTGATAGATAGGTGAATTTATCTAAAAATCTAGAGCTGATACAGAAAAACTGCTATCATATTTAGATTCAGCAATAAAAATATAGTTAAAATCAGCTCAAACATTCTAGGCACTAAAAAATTTTTTTTTGTAGGCCTCTGTTATTATTTCAATATAAACGGGACTATTATAATCTATCGTGGTTGAGATGATTCCAATCCTTGATTAGACACCCTATGTATTGCAGACTTGCAACTTGAATTCGTGTAAATAATTCAAGCAGGTTTATTTTCACCTTGAATTACTCAGAGTATCCAAAAAATTTCTCATTCCTTTGATCACTTTCAGATACAAGAATAAGAAAAGTCGCGAAGGATGAAGACCAGAATATTTTGTCGACAGATAATTTATCCGTAGAACGTCCTCAGGGTGAGTTTTCGAAATCTGCATAATTATTTCTATTCAGAATTAGATTAATCTTGAAATTTCAGGTAAATTTCGAAAACCACTTTCTCGAGGGAGCTATTATTATAATACGAAATATTTTCGAAAAGGGCCTACATGGAGCCAAACAAATTGGTGGAGAAGTAAGTCTTAATGATTAGCTCATTTCAATTCTCTGTTGAATTCATTAAAATTTTCCTTGTTGTTGATGTATCATATAAATAAACCACCTGAAGTATCATAAAAGTTCCTATGATGTTCCGGAACATAGTTTGAATTATTTGGAGTATAATATGTGTCAGGGATTAACATTCATTAAATCACTTTCATTCAAGTATTTCCACTCAATGCTTTGTTTCATTGCAACCCCCTTTGTCGGTAATTCGGTTGAAATGCTTGGTCTCAGACTGTTTTCTCTCCAAGGGCGTCATCATTTTCATCGAACTCTTCCATGCAGCAAAACGGAAATCCTGAGATCGAGCCTAGGTAATCTCCAGTGCAGAATGTGGTGGGTAGTTATTAGAGCTGGGGGTGTATCAATTAAATTTTAATAATCAAAAATACAATCTTTTCAATAAAACCAAAACAATGTCGCTATCAATGAATCAACTCGTACACCATAGTTTTTATCGGTATATTTACGGGAAAAATTCAATGCCAAATAGATGTAAGCCAACCCCTATTAATAATCCCGAGTAATTCTGTTTGCAACAAAGCGAACCATTTCGTCTTGAAGATTCAGTCTCAAAAGACTGAACAAGTCACTTCGAGGAATACCCATTTAGGATATGAGCTGCAAACCGTGTGATCCAGTCCTGAAAACAGAATCGTGTGGGTAGCACCAGTCGCGAAGACTGACACGTATGCGTGCTGCAAAAACTCGTGTTTTATACTCCTGTCTGTCTCCCACCGTCATGCGCGACCAAGAGTGGGGCATCGATACTTAGCGCTGTCGCCGGTCACTTGCCAGAGATATAGAGTGGGGAGAATGATCTTCGAGATGCGCGAAGTGGCTAATTTTTCGTCCGCCAATTTTATACTTTTGGTTCATTGGCGTAGAAAGCAGTGTATCTGAGGGATAGTTGGTATAAAATTAGAATGAAAATGAAGTGTATAGAGCATATAAATTCCTTAGATAAATCTATAGCTTCAGAATCTATACTCAGAATATAAGTCCAAACTGTCCTCATATAAACTGATTTTGAGAAACTAAAAAGAGCATATTACTGTGAAAAGTAAACAACACGCCACTGAGCTGATAAATATCGCCATGCGGTATGATCAGTCGGATAATTTCAATAAAAACTTACGTATAAAATGATATTCCCTCGACCTTCTTTGTTTTATAGTTTTTACACGTTTTAACAATACAAGACATGTTGAAAGTATCGAAGTATCTATCGGAACAATGTAAAATTAGAGCAATTTCTAACTTATCTGATAAGTATGTAAACCTAGATCAGCTGGCTACTAAAGTATAAAAATGGTCGAAATTTGACATAAGAATATAGCCACCAATTTGGGATGCGCAGTGGTCGAAGGGTATTCTCCCCACTCTTGTTCAACATTCACCATTCCATCAAATTTTCGTAGCATAAATGAATCGGTTGTAAAATAAAAATTGAAAAAATTTAACCGTGAATCTTCACCATAAGAGATTGCAAAATCATCTTCTTCTTCAAGAATGGTCTTCTATTAATAAACGCAGAGGTTTCTTCATAAAATAGTACAGTTGGCGTAAAAGACAAGGTGCAACATTTTATTGATGTTTTGAACAAAACATGTTCCTCTTCTAGTGAACCAACTCATTTATAGATATTTGCCTCATTATACGTAAACACCATCATATTTCAAATACTTTCAATTAAGTATGCCACTCCATATGTAAATACAACTGGGAGAAATTTGTCGTGATACAAAAATTGTGAACATTGTATGAATTCCTGCAGACTTCATTCTTTTTTAATTTATTGCAGGAAACAACAAAAAGCAGTTTGAAAGAAGAGAATTTTCTAGGAATTATATTGATCCACATAATGATGGTGAGTTGAATATTTATATACAGTTACACTTTTGTTGAGAAATAAATTTAAACTTTGCGGGTGACAATCTTTTAGTCAATGGAGCAGTGAATGGAAGATGCAGGTCCATAAAAAAACATATCGAAAATCATTTCAACCTGTTCCATCATTTGGAAGATTGCTCTCTATAATTCCGTCAAAGGCAACACTGAATTTTGCCTGATCAAATCTGTTGCCACCATCTTGAATGATGACTTTTTGACAATTGACGTGCTTAGTACGTTTTGACGTACAAGCGCTTTTTGGGTTGCTGAAAACCACTTGAAAACTCATATCGGGCAAATAATGGAATTATCTCGTGGAAATTTTCGGCCTATCATTTTTCACTAATTTCGGTGTGTATTACCAAGATATGAACTCAAATCCATATAAAGCAATGAAGCACCATCTTAAAGCGCTGTCAAAAACTGTTATAACGTGTACGATCGTGGTAGCAGACCAGAGATTATTCTGGTGGAGGTCATTCAATATCCGTGGTTTTGTCTGAAAACATCGATGCTGAACAGAAACTGTTCGAAGTAGATAGTCATGAGACTCATGGGGAAATCGCGGCATATTTGGGCATTGGTATTAAAATCATACATATTGTAACATTTTAATTTTTTAATATCACAAAAAAAAACAAGTCTTATTTCAACTAATTTATTTACACCCCGCAAAATAATAATTTATATACAGATAATTTATATCCACTAGCTAACACGTGTTGTTGGCAACGTTCTCCAATCAACTATGTCTCTCGTCTCCCCAACAGATGTTTAAGTAACCTGATGGCGCTTCGAGCACTCCAGATTATTCCCGAAATCGAATGTTCTTGTAAACCATTTCATTACCTGCGGCGTCTTTCATCCTGTCATTTTCATCTGATGATTATAGTCTTTGTGGGTCATTGATTGGATGGCTGCATCATGCATGTTGTAATTTATTGCCTCTTCAGTCCTTTTGTCAATGAGTTATTGTGGTAAACCTAAAATCTGTTACATTTCACGGAAAAAGCTGTATAATATAAAGAAATTAAAAACTCAAACATTCGCAGCCCTGAAGGCCAGGAATAATAATTTTAGTTCTGGTGCAGTAAACTAGGTCAGTTGAGAAATTGATGATATTCATTTAATGGAACCCAGTGCTTTATACTTTTTTCCGTTCAAAATTATTTTTAACAACGGTATCGTATAAACGTTTCAAATATAAAAGATGCATGAAAGCTAATTCTTGTATACTTACTCCTCGACATCCGTACAGTAAGACGAGACGAAACAGATGAAACTTTCATCTCATCGTTCGGTGAAACAAAAACGGAAGGATATGATTTTTAATCCGCTCCTTTTTGGCATTCATTGCTCCGTTGATTAAATGATTTTCGATTGACTGATGTCTACCAAACTTGCAGTGGCGGCTTGTCCTATGAGGCAGGTGAGGCGGTGCCTCATCAAAAAAATTCTGAACCGTATATTTCTTCATTCCCTTTCATCATCACTTTTTTCCTCAATATTTTTCCCAATCTCACGTTCCTTGTATATTCATAACAAATCAAATCCTCTTTGAATAAACGGGTGGAGGCATGCCTAACGCAGGATTCTTTGACTGAATTAGCGTGTCATACTTCGATGACCTACGAGAACGTAATGGAAAGCCGTTCTAGGATTAATCCGAGGCTAGCCTCTGCGCGATCTTAGCCGATCTGAGATCGTTTCGTTTCTGCGATGTCCAGCGGGTTATCTGCGTCGAAGCGGTGAGAACATATCCACGGTTTTGAAGGCGGCTTCTCGAGGAATTAGAGGCTGGCCTCAGGTTTTTATTCGAGTTAGTCGGGAAGCGGGAAATAGAGAAACAGGGTTAGTTCACTTTGTCGTTATTTAGAGGTATCGCGTTTGCTGTGTATCGCGTATGATTATATTCTTTTTTAGGTGAATTTTTTCTGAAATATAAATCTTTTTTATTGAAAGTGACTACCAGATCGCGAAATGGATTCAGCGGGACCTAGTAATAGTAAATCTTTTGAAATTCCTAAGGAACATGTTCAGTGTACTTGTGATATTGTTAATTTTTTAATAAATAAGCAACATTTTCGACTCATTCGTATGATGATAAATTATATTCAATTAAGGAACTTAAGCGACCTGTTCCAGATTTGAGGAAATCTCTAGTGTCTAGTGGTGGGGTCGGTAAATCAAATCGGGGATTCCAAAATACGTGGTATGACAAGTACGACTGGCTTACTGGAAGTATTACTTTGAAAAATAGTAATTTACGTAACAAGTCCGGAAAATAGGGTTTTTTTGGACGAATAGACAAAATTCTAGGACGAGCGCAAGCGAGTCCTAGAAGTCTATGAGTCCAAAAATACCATTTTCGGGCGTGTTGCGTACAATATTTTTTCGGCAACCGTCTAGAATAACAAATCAATGAGACGACACATTTCTTTTTTTATATATTTTAATTCTTATTTAAATTAAACAGAACAGAAAATATCACATATTAACAGAAACATTCTAATTCTTATTTATATTAATATTTATATTAAAATTCGAGCAATTACTGATATTGAAGGGATTCAATTTGTTTGAAATGCCTGGTATATTTAAATTCCTTTTGTTGAAGCCACAACAAGATGGCAAAGTTTCCGTTTCGCATCGATTATTTTCTTCTGGTGATTTTTGAATGGTCTTGGCAATTTTAATTTTGTTTTCAAGGAATTATCTATATATCCTTCAGCCACATTGGTAGACTTCCAGCCACCGTGTCTCTTCAAATTTGTGATGTTTCCACCATTGTCAGCAAATAACGTCGCCGAAGTTCGACGAATGCTATGGCCTGTGTAATTTTTAGGATTGGGTAAATGTAAAAACTCTGCGATTTTCATTCCGAGACTCCCGAAAGTGTGGATACCAACAGGCTGAATCGAACATTTTCCTTTTTGTAATTCACGAATAATCTGTTGTGTGGAGTATGAGATGGCCGTAAAGATAAATATTGTCTATACAACAGCAGGTTTTCTTGCCCAATTACAACAAAAGTTCTCTCAATATGTGTTTTGGAATCCGGTATTTTCACAAGCAACATGTCTTCCTTATCGTTTATTAAATCAATCGACATTTTTGTCAGTTCTTCTCTTCTGCACGCGCCGGCTAACCCAATAATTGTTGCTACCTGAAAAGTAAGTTGATACTTTTATATCCTACAATCGTAATATTTTGTTAAAATCACCTTCAGCATTAGATATGTATCATTATCCGCTTCTCTAATGAATTTGCTGATCTGTTCACTGCTGAAAACTTCTGATTTTTTGGCTTTGTAACCAACATTCTTCCTTTTAAGAAATGCGAGAACTTTTGGGAAAATGGCTATGTTCACATTTTTCTTTACTAAAATGGTACTTTTCAACATAGAGTACATGCTCCACAGAGTGGAGGATTTGACTGTTTCTGATTTATGCGCCAAATAGGCCAACATTACATCCTCTGTTATAATTTTGCATTGCTTCATCTCCATCCATTTCGTGAACGAATCATACACGTTTTCATACCTTGATTTTGATTTTTCAGGCAATAATTGTGCTGTAGCAGCGGCTGCTATATTGGAAATTTCCCAAGGCACATTTTCATTGTCACTATCACTGCTGCTTTCCATATTTTAATGCGGATTGGGATTGCGATCAGAAAACATGCAAATTCTTGACAACTAATTTTATATGAACTGTCAGCCGTTTTCTCAGTGCTATGGTAACTTCATTTATCAAAAATATACCTACCAAGATTTTCATATTTACTATGATCAAAACGACGTGATTCTTCCCGGCCTAGTCCGGGAAGTACGTACTTCCGGACTAGGCCGGGAAAGGCTTCTTTCTCAAAGAAAAAGCGTCCGGAAAGTGGGTACTTCCCGGACGGTTGCCGAAAAAATATTTTGCTGGCCGTGCATTTTATTTTCAGCAATTAATGGAAATTCCGACAGAGTTTGGTCGAAAAGTGGTTTTAGTGATTTGAAAAATTTATCTCGGGGTCTATCGCTACACAATAAAAGTGCTCAGCATATTTCATCTAATTGCAAGCTTACCGTTATGAGAAAGCAAAAACAAAATATCGCCACAGCAATAGATAATGCGCGTCAAATAGAAATTGAAAATTTCAATGCTAAAGTCAAAGAAAATCGACAAATTCTAAGAAGTTGTATGCAAGAATTACCTTTTAGGGGGCACGATGAATCGAATGAGTCTTTAAATCGCGGAAATTTCAAAGAATTGGTAGTTCTTGTTAGTAAATTTGACACGAATTTAAAAACCTTTTTAGAAAATGACACCAACAGTAAATCGGTATTTTCTGGTACATCTAAAACCATTCAAAATGAATTATTTGATTCGGTTGCTTTTGTTGTGAATAAACAAATCGAGGACGAAATTTCACAATCATTGTTTTTTTCTTGGCAAGTTGATGAAACAACTGACATAAGCTGTCATTCCCAGTTATCAGTCATTTTTCGTTATGTAATAGATGACCAACTTGTTGAGCGCTTCATGGGATTTTATGATGTTAGTTCTG
>JARTUT010000249.1:0-24968 GCA_030674115.1 Micraspis discolor
AGATGAAATATTTGTACAATAAGAGATGTAAGATGTAGAAAATTATCATAAACTTGAACTAAAGTGACAACATTATTATTTGAGATGATATAATATGATTAGTTGAGAACAATAATGATATCAGGCAATATAAGTACTGAGAGGTTGAAAAAGGAGTCGTTAGAGTGTATACTTAAGTATTCAAGGTGCAATTACGATGAAGAATCATCAGGTGATTTCTCCAACCAGGTCTAACGAACGTTCTGGTAACTATATTTCTTATCGAGAAGTCTTGAATGAATATTGAGAACATCTGGTTGCAGAATTCCATGATGATCCCAGCATGCCATGTACAGATATCTGAAACTTATAAGGCCTGAGAAGTCTAATCATAAAGAGATGAACATGTCTAAAAGTTGAGTGAAAATGAGTTAATTACAAGTGAATCTGGCAGTAAATTGAGGAATTCAGTCTTAACGTAGGGGGTGATTTGCAAAAGAACATATATGAAAAAGATAGCTGAAATTGGCACGCGGTTGGACGTAGAATATTTTAGAATATGAAAAATATGAGATGCACGAGATGTTTAAAGAACATATAAAGTCATGCAGTTTCACAAGTGCATGTGCAGAAAATAATTCATTTATTTGAGAAAACTGTACTGTACCTTTTAGAGAGGATTATAGGTGTCTTGAGCAGAGAAAAATGTCTTTGATTGTAAAATAAAAGTAGAGACGTCTTGAAAAAGAATGTGAAAAAGCAATATAGAGCACTAGTCACTACCAGGTTCACTTGTAACGAGGAGTTCAAGAGAGTAATGAATTGAAAAAATCTCAAGCAATCAAAATTGAGAGAATCACACATGATTTGTTATTTTTTTTGAGCTGATTTTTTCATTGATCGTAAGTATCGATCAACTGTCACACACATCATGAAGTTAGCGATGATACATGAGGTAGACAATCCATGAGCGTAGAGTAGGTTGAGTTGTAGGGTTAAAAATTCTTGCAATTTTTAACAGTATCTATAAACCAAAAGTGTGATGTCTGAAAATGAAACTTGCGAAATAAATACAAAAAGGTTTAATCAAACATTCCATTTGCATCATTTCCATGAATGTCTTTAGGTCTGGATATCCAAAATATTGTATTTGGAAAACAGGAATATTTTACCTTCCCTACTATATTTTATTCTCGACCTTAAAAACCAAACCGATTAGCAAAAGGAAACTATCCATTACTGATTTGGGGAATAGAACAATAGAAAGAGAACAATTTTGTCGCATTCTAATTGAATTGAGGACTGATTGTTGCGAATATTTTGATGAAAAATATGAATTTAGAATAGTGAAGATCTACAATGCGCGTCAAAATTATGGAACAAATTCATTTCCTCTGAATAAAATTATTTGGCAACAAAGTCCTGAAACATAAATTTTTGTTTCGCTTTTACCAAACTTTTATGCATTTTTGAAGAATTTTTGTTGCACCCTACCTGTACTGTCCCCATCAACCCTATAAAATTTTTTAATAGCAAAAGTGAGACATGTGTTACTGTTTTGGAAATGTCTTTGTATCTTCTATACCGGCTTGCCAAAATTTTCAAGAAAAAAACATTTTTTTTTATTTAACTCAAAGGTATTTTCAGTATGTGCACTTTGTCGTCGTTGATTTACTTGAAACAATGGTACCTGATGAAATTTGTCACCGAATGAAAGTCGACCATTACAGATTTGTTCATACACAACTTTCAACCCCCTTCATCGGGTATCTCTGAACTAATTTCTCAAAAAAAAATTTTTTCTTTACAAAAACCTTGCCAAAAAAGTACCACATGACTTTCACTATTCAAAAAATTCAGAGGGTTCTTGGGGATGGCACTGGGTACAACAAAAATTACAAAAAAAGTTGAGTAAAAGTGAAACAAAATGGAATAAATTCGATAACGAATAAATGAGAGCGTGTTTGGAAAAACGCTTGGACACGGCGATTTGTATTTTTAACTGAGCATTTAAAAAAAAAAAAAATTATATAGGGTGCGTCATGTGACAGTGGCCAATACCCACTTTCTTATTTTGAATGCAAGCCCCTGTATATTATTAATTTTTTTGGATTCTTCAGAGAATTCTAGACGTAAATCATGTACAATGTCCTATACCTATCTTCAACTGTTTCGGAAATATTAAGCCAGCACGATCTCCTGATCTATCGCTGTTAGACTACTTTTTGTGGGGATATGTCAAAAGTATTGTATACAAAACTAAACCCCTCAACTTAGATGACTTAAAAAGACGAATCACGCTTGCGATTAGATCAGTTACACCTGAGATGTTGAGAAATGTTAGAAGACATTTCTATGTATACAAGATTAGCATGTTGCCAAGACGTTCGCGGCGACCATTTTGAACATTTACTACATTGACATTAATATTTTTTTGTTTTTTTTTTTTATTATTAAGAAAAAATCAGTATTAATTATTAGGTTTTTAGTTAGCGAATTTGTGAAATAATAGTATATTATATACCGCGGGACTGAAGTAGTAAATTTAATCCTGAAGGTAAAGTTTAATTTACCTGAAGGATTAAATGTACTTCAGTCGCAAGGTATATACGATACTTTTCGTACTTCCGGTATGATTTTATTAATTATTTCAATCAGTTTTTTCTCTCTTCAAATCATTTAATAAACTGTCTTTAAAATAAGTTACCATAGTAACATTGCGTTATGACAATTATAATTTAGAAACATTGTCATTACTAGTGTCATTGTAAAGAAAAATTGTTATTGATAATTATTGGTATCATGAGTGAAGAAGGTGTATCTGATATTGATAAAAGAGCAGCCGAAGTAGGTGAAGAATTGTTACCACCGAAATCTAGAAAACTATACGAGCAGCAGTACGATGCTTTTAAAAAGTGATGCCGCTTAAAAAATGTGAGACAACCTACTGAAAATGCGCTGTTAGTATACTTCAATGATAAATCAAAAGCGGTTTGTGCCTCAACTCTCTGGGCGCATTACTCAATGCTGAAATCGGTTATTAACATTAGAGAAGATATTGATATAAGTAAATTTCCAAAATTATTAGCTTTTTTGAAGAGAAGAAATGAGGGATTTAAGCCAAAGAAGTCAAGAATTCTCACGTCTGAGCAGTTCTTACGGGAGACTCCGGATGATAAATATTTAATGCTTAAGGTAAATTTGGAAGTGTGTTTATATTCAGAAATTTTAAGAAATCAATTTTTTTGTAGGTTGCACTTATTTTGGGCGTTGCGGGAGCTTGTCGTGGAAAAGAGTTGGTTGATTTAGAAATCGACGATGTGAGAAATTTGGGCGATTCCTTCCTAATTGCGATTAGAAACACCAAAAATAAAATTGACCGAAATTTTGTGATCAAAAATTCAGAAAACAGTGCCATCAGTTTTGTGGAGATATTTCGAAAATATATGGCATTGCGAAAGACAGGGACACATCATTCAAAATTTTTTGTTCAATACATCAACAAAGAATGTACTACGCGAGTAGTAGGAAAAAACATGTTTGGTACATTTCCACGGCAAATTCTTGAAATTAGAAAATGCGACGTCTTATACGGGACATTGTTTTAGACGCACATCTGCGTCTTTGTTAGCTGATTCGGGAGCAACAATAAACGTGCTGAAGAGACATAAAGGATGGAAATCCTCCAACGTGGCCGAGGGATATATTGAATCGTCTATTAAAAATAAACAAAAAATTTCAGATAAAATATTTGGTAAAGTCGCCGATTCGTCCACTATAGTTATGTCACAGTCCTCATTCTCGCTTCCTGTTTCCGCAGGATCTTCGAAACAAACACCAGTTCAATATGATAAGGACCTATCTGTTACTCGTCATTTACCTGCTGCATTAACCCAGGAAAGACTGGTCAATATGACGAACTGTCACAATATTAATTTGAATATTAACGTTAATTACCATTCTAATTAATTGTATTTTTCAATAAAATATCCCTTAAATTCGTTTGTTTGTGATTTAATCGTTCCGGGAGTTTCGTCAATATTTAATCCCGGAGGGATTAAATGTGACACTTTAGTACCTGTCACAAGGGAGTGAAGTTGTCACTTAAGACCCGGAAGTACGAAAAATAATTTTCTTTTTTTAATGTTAATTTTTGTAATAAATCTGAAAACACTTCATATTTCCGAAACAGTTGAAGATAAATATAGGACATTGTACATGATTCATGTCTAGAATTTTCTGAAGAATCCAAAAAATTAATAATATACAGGGGCTTGCATTCAAAATAAAAAAGTGGGTATCGGCCACTGTCACATGACGCACCCTATATAATTTCTCCAAACACACTCTCATTTATCCGTTATCGAATTTATTCCATTTAGCTGTTCCACACTGTATAGTATTCAACATATCTGCTAATTCACAGCGCTCTCCTTACAAAGTTCATCTGCGTGTCTTAACCTACATTACCGCTCGTTGAATAATTAAATTAAATGCTTTAACCTACAGGGTGAGCCCAGAAACCTAAAATCATATTTAACAAAATTCAACCACGGATTCTTCATCAGTGGATCCAATCAAAAATGATTTATACCTTGTCTGCTTCTATTTTTAAAACCGAAGAAAAAATTTTTGAGATCTTCATTTCTCGTTGTTTTTTTTTTTTTAGTTTCCAGCAATCATTCCGATTATTTTTCAGCAAATATGGCATTGCCAACTCAAGGGGATTTATTTGATGAAATCATATATTCTGACTTAAATGAAGAAGAGGCTAAAGCTAAGGTATCACAATATAACACAGAAGGAAAAGCAGCTGTAAACCAAAAGAAGAAATATCATAAGGACGATAGAGGTCGATTTTATAATCGTAAGTACAAAGTTGTTTTAATTCACGAATAATTGATAATTTTTTTTGTATATTCAATGTTATAATCACTCTAAATTTTACTGTTGAATGATTGTTTGGGATATTGCCATCATCTATTGTGGATGTAATGTTTTCCGACGTTTCGATAGACATCTTCTATCTTTATCAAGGAGGAAGAGTAAAAAACCTTTTAAAAATTATCAATTTTCAAAAAAGTTAATATTGATAGAAGTCATGAAAGAAAATGAACGATGTTATATACTCATCTGTGATATGATGATCTTTTTAAGTTGTATCGAACTATCGGCGTCCAAACTTCTGGCAGATCTATAGATGGAGCACTTATGGAATCAGGTGTTATTTTCATAAATGCTGCTTCTTTGATTTTTCTTCTTGCAAGTTTTTCTTCTTTGGATATTGTTGATGCTTCATCCCACTTTATACGATGATTCTCATCTACAGCATGTTGGACCAACCTGGATTTGTCGCTGTCTAGTACTCGTAGAAGCTTCTGATGTTCTTTTATTCATTACATTCAGAGGGCGTTTAGTTTCTCAGATGTAAGATCTTCCGCACTGCAAGGTAATTCATATATGCAGTTCTTTGTCCTTTGTGTCTCATTATTAGGCTTAACTTTGTAAGTTTTGCTCTGACAGTGTTCAAAGTGAGTTCAAAAACTCAAGACACTATCAGAGCTAAACTTACAAAAGTTCAGCCTAATAATGAGACACAAAGGACAAAAGAACTGCATATATGAATTACCTTGAGAGTGCGAAAGATCTTACATCGAGAAACTAAACGCCCTCTGAATGTGCGAATAAAAGAACATCAGAAGCTTCTACGAGTACTAGACAGCGACAAATCCAGGTTGGTCCAACATGCATGCTGTAGATGAGAATCATGGTATAAAGTGGGATGAAGCATCAATAATTTCCAAAGAAGAAAAACTTGCAAGAAGAAAAATCAAAGAAGCAGCATTTATGAAAATAACACCTGATTCCATAAGTGCTCCATCTATAGATCAGCCAGAAGTTTGGACGCCGATAGGTCGATCCAACTTAAAAAGATCGTCATATCACAGATGAGTATATAACATCGTTCATTTTCTTTCATGACTTCTGTCAATATTGACTTTTTTGAAAATTGATAATTTTCAAAAGGTTTTTTACTTTTCTCCTTGATAAAGATAGAAGATGTCTATCGAAAGTCGGAAATCATTACATCCACAATAGATGATGGTAATAGCCCAAACAATCATTCAACACGAGCTCCATCATCAAGAATATCTCGTCATCAACTAAATTTTACTGGCTCAATTAACCAGGATGAAAAGTGGAGTCTTAATGTTAACTTTGAATTTTGAAGTTTTATTTGATTTTTTCTGGCTGTCTTATTAATTGTTCCATTAAAGAAGGTTATATAGGAAATTTTGAGTATGTTTTAATGTCTAGTTGTGGGGTGATCGGTGATGTTGAATTTTTTCATCTTCAGATGGCACTATTGAATGCTATATAATAGAATAATTATAGAACACATAAGCAACAATGTAATTACTAATTTTTGAGTGGTCAAACTGGACCACATGGTACAAATCCTCATTTCCAGACAATTCTCCTGTGCTTACACATTATATTTCATGTTTTATTTAATTTTTATCGATGATTTTGAAACACGGTGCTTTTGAATCATATTACTTTGCAATACATAAAAAATAAATTGTTTTATGAATGGAGCTTCAGATAAAAATTCAATGAAATTTTAACCTGGAAACAGAAGTGCTTCATTCTTTATGTGAGTTCTCTTCAGTTTAACTTTATTCAATTCCAATTTTTATTCAAATCATTCTGGTTATTTTGTTTCACCATAACTCATTTCTCTCTTTTCCATATGAGTGTAACATGGGATGTTGAAATTAGATAATCAATGGCGCATAAAGTTTTCGGTTTCTCTATTTCATTCAAGAATTATTGAATTTTTTCAACCTTCTCTTCATAAGTGTGATGGAATCATTTCAGTTCCAAGTTTGCCAAATAATACAAAAATGATGAAATTGTTGCGAAAACTCAAATGAAAATTGCAATATTCAGTGGTTTTTGTAAATTTTTTGTTCACTAAGTATTTATAGAGGCTCAATTTCTGCATATCGATGATAATTCTACATTTCTGGCAACAGTACATCAAACTTGATCAAATTTTTGTGAAAATGACAGAACTTAGCCTCTACTTTCGTCAGTATGTTTATTGGGGCCATTGTACTGTATGAAGGTGATAAATAAATTAATATAATTCTTTATCCCCAACTGTTACTTTTGAATAAAATATCCGGTTTTGTCATTTGTCAGGTGGTCCATATAACCGAGGAAGCAACTTCAGAGAAAATAGAGGACCTCAGAGATTTGACAGAGGACCGAGAAGTTGGGGTCAATTACCTCCTCCAAGCCGTCACCCAAGGGACCGAAGACCCCCTCCTCATGGTCCAGCTGGTCGTGATTGGATGAGAAATAACAGAGGGCGTGAGTGTTTACTATATTTGCAACAAGGGATAATCAAAAATGTTATGCCACTCTAAAAAATAACTAACCGCACATATTTATAAAATATTTATCAGCACAGTCACAAAGTCAAAGAAATCATAGCTGTTTTTTTATTGTGTTTTTGGTATTGCAGTTTATTTATTTATTATCGTATGCAACAATATTTATAATACATATGGACATTTACAAGTAACCCCTTAATCACTAAGGTATAATTAAAATAATGTTCATAATGATGTGGTTTAACATAACTAAACAAAAACTACAATAAGAAACCAAATGTATCACCAAACAAAATAATTTTATAATCTTAAATTAAAGTTTCCTGATCAATTAACTTGCCCTTAGCTTAAACGGATCGAATTTAAGGTGAAAAAAAGTCCAAATCTTTTACCAACACGTTGGCTGTAGACATTACTCTATATGCATTTGTCGTATAATTTGTTGGGTGCCCTACAACTCTATACAATGGAGTATGCCTAGTTAGTCTTCCAGGAAGATTAAAATCAAATTTAGACAGAAGGTCGGGGCTATCAATTTCAGCATTAACTATCTTGTAAAGTAGACAAATATCAGATATCTTCCTCCTAACCTCTAGAGTATCAAGGTTGAAAGCATTATGCGCGTAATCAGAGCCCAGATGCACATGTAATTTGGCCTTGATAAGACAAGTATCTGAGACATTTGTTCTGAACCCTCTCTAGATATGAGATATTAGCTTCATTCGGGTTCAAATTCTGACTGTTCCAGAACCATCAGAATCATGCGCATTTCAGTGTTCGGTGTTCGGGTTTTCTCTGACTAATTTCGAACCGAGAAGTCCGATGTTGGGTTATATCAGGATTTTTCTGATTATTTTCTGACGGTTCTGGGACTATCCTGAGGACCATTTTAGATTTTGCCGTAGAACCGCCTTAGGAGGGAGGAGTTAACCAATTTCTTTCCTAATTTGAAATGTTTGAATTTTATCTGCATCCGTTAACAGATATAAACAAATCTAAACATAGATGGTTTCAAATCATGCATAAATTGGTATTAAGTTAAATGATTATTAATTAATAATATAAAAGGTTTTTGGGGGCAGGATTATGAGTTTTCTTTATTTCCTTGAGTTGTCGAATTCAAATTGCAAGAACTAGTACAACTTTATTTATTACAATGATTCAAGTTTTCTAAATAATCTTTTCGAATTCCTTAACTATTTTTAAGTAGGTATGTAAAAAATAGCTTTATTAAAAGGAATTTTTTCAGTTCTAAATCAACAAATCGGCAATATTAAAAATGTGCATTATGATTCAATATTGACCTATTCATTAATCTATTTGCTTTTCTTTCAATTTATGGCTTATATGAACAGGAGAATTAAATTGAAATTTTCTGCTGTAACCGATTCAATTAGTCCTACGAGTTTGCGCATTTTGCCAAATTCAACTTGTTCAGGTTTTCTCTGACAAACTTTGGACCAAATTTTCAAATTGGTTCGCTGTTCGGGTTTTTCAGTACAATCCTAGTACAGTTCCAGTACAGTCAAAATCGGTACCTACTCGAGAGCAAGTATCAGTTCAGGATATTTTGCGGACTACAAATGCTACCAACCCTTAAACAACGATCACTTGAAAACGCAATTTGTGGTAAATTCGTAATTTTACACGAGAAATAAATCAAGATTTCCCTTTACATCAAAGTTTACTACCAATTGCATTAAAAGCTCCTTTTAAATTAACAATTTGAAACCATTATATTCAAAAAAAGGTAATGTGCGCATGTATCTAGGTATATTACAAAAATTCAAATTTTGATGAAACGAAATGAGAATCTCAGTTTATTTATCAGCAACCTGATTATCAAAGAAATTCTTAGCGAACTTTATCTGTTTGAGAGCTTTGTCTGCATGAAATTGTTTTCCATAGTTAGAATAATGTTTTATCAAATTTTCATCGACAAACCAAAAATTTAATGTTGTAAGAAACAGTTGAGTACTATAATAGCGCAATTCAAATTACTTATCATTATTAAAATTCTCAAAATATATATATAATCCCACCTGATTAATACTGAACAGTGAATCTGTATCAAACAAAACATTTAGATAGATCTAGTTTCTGTGCTTTGTTGTATCACCCATATTCAGACAGTGGTTGCATTAACACATGAATATTATTGATAGTATAAACTGAAATATTAACTACTTCAGAATTCAGAGCAATTCCTTACCTATATAGGTAAATTGTATGGTTAACTGATTTACCAATTTTACTTTGCGTTCAATAATGTTTTGGAAATATTTTCACGTTCAGATCTGTATAACTAGTTATTATCACATCATTGAATTAATTTAGATTTTAGGAATAAATTGATTTGATATAGTGGGTATGAAATAAGATTTCCTGCAAAGATGAAGAAGCTTTTTATTTATGGGTAATACAACAAATTTAAATGTCACGAGATTCACCTTGAAATACATAAATACATTGAACTGATTTCCTGAGCCTGAATACAATGCAAAATTATTCATTGATTTTTATCAAATAGAACACAATTATATATAGACTAATATTCACAATCAAAAATTAATTCTAGGAAATATAGATTCAGTATCAGCTCGACTGAATTATCAACAACACATCTGAGTTTCAAAGAAAACCAACTCTGTGATGATAGATCACTAGTGTACCCATGCCAAAACAGAACAGATATTAGTTCTATAAACAATTTTTCTTATATAAGGCACCAAGAAACTATCAGAATATTCAACAAGAAAGATCATATAAACAAGAATTTTTCTTCCGATACATAAACTGTAGAGCAATGCTTGATTTGAAGCACTGATGCCAAACGGATAACAGATTCATATAAACACATACACATACAAAAAAGATTTTGAATAATTAATTTCAGCACTCCCCATAGGTCTGGACAAGGTGAAACACTCACATAAAAAGCTAAAAACTTTACAGATGTTCAAACACAATCCCTTTACCAGCTTGATATACCAATTATTTACATCTAATAAATACAAACAACAGTTTCTTCAAAATCCATTATATTAGTGTTCGATCCCTTGTGTAATTTATCAAACAGATTTCAGGGTTGAAATGAGTTCTTTCAACATACATTATATGTTGAGATATCTTCACCCAATTTACTATGATTGTCAACCTTCAATACTTGTGTCGATTGAAATAAACATTCTTTCGTTTTGAATCCAATTCTTGAAAATTAGGTATACCCCAATAAACATATTTTAGGAATCGACAATCCTGAAACTGCAAATATGACAAATCAAAATTCTGTTATAATGTATTAAAAGAGCATTTAAAACTTTTAAATCAGTTGATTAAATAAAATCACAAACATAAACACATATATTGCTATACATGCTGTCTACTATTTTTAATATCAAAATTGATTTGCTGAAATATACTTTGCAATCATTATTTCATTGTTTTTTAATAAGTTCCAATATCTTACAAAAAACAGCTCTGAAAAAATTGGAAAGGTTTGATTATTGCAAAAAGTAGCACTGTGGAGTACAATGACTAGATTTTACACATGGATACACTTGGTGATATTTTGGCATTATGAATTTTGAGTAACTGTTCAACCTCTCTGCATATTTTTCTGTACACTCCACAAGAGAATATCCATTTTGTTGCAGGTTATACCGATGTTTATCCTGAAGTAAGCAATAAGGATAATTGGCCACTATTCTTTCTAATATCCATTGTATTAATTTTCCATTTAATGGGGAAGAAAATATCACCTAGTCTTATATTCTCTAAACATCTAGGTACAAATAATTCTTCTTTCCATCTTATTTAGTCATTCATTTTTATGGATTGTAAAATTAAGAACTCCAAAATAAAACTCGACTCCTAACCATAATTAGTTTTGTCTCTTATTCTTAATGCTTCTCTTATTTATTCACACAGTAAGTGAAAGCCTGGAAACAATATAATTAACGTATTAATACAGCTTATTACAGAAACATCACTCATTACCTTCATACAAGATATTATTTGTCAAACATTTCCTGACGAATATTCGTAAACACAAATGAAAAAACAACTAAGTGCTTGAAAGAACCTCCGAAACTGTACCTTTCTCTCTCCATTTTTAATCCTCATTTTGCTGTTCGGGTTCTGCATTTCTCTGATAATTTTCTGACTGTCCAAGAATGGTCCAAAAATGATCAAAAAATCCTCAGCTATTACGCATCAGTTCTGCGCACCCTGAGGACTGTCCCAGAACAGTCAGGAAAATACGAACCCGAATGAAGCTATTGCAACCGTAGTAAGGAGACCAAACATTGGAGGCATATTCCAGCCCAGACCTAACCAAAGAACAGTACAACACTCTTACAGCATCAGTTGTAAAATCCCTCGAGTTACGAGCAATAAAACCGAGGCTACGATAAGCCTTGGCTACAATAGAGTCGAGATGGTCCCCGAAGTTGAGCTGCTGATCCATAATCACGCCCAAATCCCTCATAGAAGTTACTTATGATAAGCACACACCGTCCAGCTTATAAGAACCTCTGAGGGGATGCTTAATGCGGTGAAAACTTATGTGATGACATTCACTGGTATTCAAATGCAGACAATTCACATCACACCAAAAGGATAATCATACACCTTCAAGTCATCAGCGAATAATAAGAATTTGCTAGTCAAACCCACCCCAATATCATTAACAAATATATTGATCAATAATGGTCCCAGATGGGAACCCTGCGGTACCCCCGAAGGAACCTGAATCAAATCAGAATAAAAATTCTTGTACTTAACAGACAGGGATCTACCATATATAAAACTCTTTATCCAAGAAAGGAGCAGACCGAAGATACCCATGGATTCAATCTTCGCTGATAAAGCATTTAGATTAACTTTGTCAAAGGCTTTAGAAGAGTCTGTGTATAGAGCATCAATCTATGACCTCGCTTCAAGACATTCAACAATATCCTCCACAAAAAGTAGTAACTGTGATACCGCTGAGCGACCCCTGCGAAACCCATGCTGCTCTTCAATAAGTAAAGGTGCTATTCTCCACGAAAGATAGTTACAGACAAGACAGTCCAACAATTTAGGAATACTTGACTGAATAGATATCCCTCTATAATTTGTTTGTCAGAACGGTCGCCAGATTTAAAAATGGGAACCAGAAAGCTCTATTTCCAAAAAGAAGGAAAAGATCCGGTTCTCAACGGTAAGTTGAACAAATCACAAACAGGAGCTGAGATTGCACAGACACACTCCTTCAGGGACCTATTTGGAACCCCATCGGGACCAACAGTCATCCCAGGCTTAATCTTACCAATTAGGTCATATATCTCCGCCACCGTGAAATGACAAGAGCTAACAATAATTTAGTTCACTGGATTGAAATTAGCTGGTACAATTACCTCAGAACTATATACACCAGCAAAATAGTCTACAATAGCACCTCCGTGCGAGCTGGTATTCCCATTCAAAGTCATCGAGCTTGGTAATCCATAGTTTTTCCTCTTAAAACTTACAAAATTCCAAAAATATTTAGGATTATTTCGCAGGTACGTTCAACATTAACTATACAGGGTGAGTCTTTGACCACTGCGTTAATTTTAACCATAGATTCTTGACGTCAAAAGAAACATTTTCTTCCTATAACATTTTTCCAAATTATATATAGGGTGTTGAAATTTCATAAAAAAATTGCATTTTCACCTGTAATATTCAAACGACAATATCAATTGAAATGATCTCTTGTAGGAGGTTTTTAATAACACTCGTGCATATTTTGGCATCAATAGATTCGTTCCACTTCTTGTGGGTTTCTCACTACTACTCTACAGATTGGTTAAATTGCATGAAAAACAAATATCGCTTGAACTAAAGGTCCGTATCTCGTACTTCCTGGAATCATTAGTCTTTTTTGCAGATAAAATCATTCCTCATCTTTTCTCCTAAATTGCACCGTTCTTGAGATATTTGAAGTTGAAAGGAATTGAATCGATATAATTTTGTCCAAATTTTCTGATTTTCCCAAATCCAACTCTGTGCTGAAATGATTCAATAATCAGATTTGTTCAATGTTGCCATATTTTATGTCTTTATTAAATATTTCTACAAAAAGTTGGGGAAATCTCTCCAGTCTATGGTTCCACCAATAAACACTAAAGATGAAATAAACCACAGAACAATTTTTGTCTTACATTCATTACAAAATCTGAACTGCCATTTGCTGTATTCATTATTAATGATGTCTAGCACCTTGTTTAATATGTAATCCAGAATAATATTCCATAATAAATAGAGAAAGTTTTCCATCACTCTTCGGTATATTTTGACCGTTGAAATAGGTAAAGTATTTTCTGTCAGGACCTGTGAAATTGAAGACTTGTCTTAATGAAGAGCTGGTTTTTATAGCTTCAGACTTTCAGGGTTCATCAAATTATATCTATTCTAACATAGGAATGCTGCAAATTGAGCTCATATGAGTTTTAAAAACTTTGAACCCAGTCTCCTAGATTTGTTTTATACCTTTATTATCTTTATTTCATACATCGATTCAACCTTGTTCACAAACTTAGGAGATAATAGAATTTGACTTAGTTTTGATATTTCTGAATGTTTGTTATGATGCATAGTTAATTAAAATTCAATCAATATTGAATCTGGAAGCTATAAGCTCATAAACAAGAAAGATTAGAATAGAATGCATTTTCTGACCATAATCATTTCATACTGAATTGAATAATTCAAAACTATCGATATTCGATATTTTCCACATTTTTTGAAAGCAAGCTACAAATAACTGTTGACAGTTTCAAACAGAATCAAAACAACAAGGAACCACAGAACACTTTTTATTTGGAACTACCCACCACAGAGACGTTATAATATTTTAATGTGATGATAATTCACTCTAATTATTCTGAGGAAAATTATAACTGAAGATCAATAATAGTTACAGAAGTTATCTTTCATTTAAAAAAACATTGCAAATATTAATTTTTTCTCTCCTAGTGTTTGGTAATAAATTAATATTCTATGGTAAGGTATTGAAATTTGACATAATCTATGAATAACCATTATTCAATATTTATGTTCTTGTTTACGTAATTAAAACATACTCTGATTATAAAAATCAGTAATCAGTCATTATAGCCTAAACAGAATAGATTCATATTGATGATTTAACAAAAATTTTTATTAAAGAACACCTAGTTGATTTTTCAAAATCAAATTTAGGTATTTCTTCAAGAAAGTATAATTGCACACCTAAATCTGGAAATAGTTGTAATCTATCCAGGTAAATTGTTATTGGGATTCAGTACAGAAAATAATCATCAAGCAAAGTAACATGATTATTCGTAGAGACATCATTCATTGTCGTTGAAGATTTCAAAAAGATTTTCATATTTTTAACCGTATCAAGAGACCTCATAGAAGAAACTTCAGAAATATCAGTGTTTGGAAAATCATAGATGATTTTTTCTGGCTTTGAGTGAAAAAAAGCACAGTGACAACCTCTTGCCTTGGAAGTTTTCATAGAAATGATGGTTATCATGATTTGGAAATTTTAAGAAGAAAATTACAAATGTATGATGATAACATTCAATAATTTTGAGGTTTTTTTTTGGAATTTCTCACTGGGAAGGGATGGTTTATAATCTTGAAGTAGAAAGAAAATATGGTAGAACAACAAAAATCTATGATTATGGTGTTGAATTTTTTTACCAGAAAATTAGTATTTTGTATCTTCCTTCTGGATATGGACCTGATTGGATGAAACATGAGTGAATGAATAATTTAAGTAGAGGGAAAATAATGTTTATAAACAATTCAGATTCAATAGTGGATGCTGTAGAAGGTAATTTTCATTCAAACTAAACTAGACTACAGAGGGGTATTTGCCCAGTGTGAAAACTTAAAATGCTTATAACTTTTCAACGAAGCTGAATTTGGAAAAACCGTAATGGAAAAAGTTTTTCTTTTGATCTCAAGAACCTATGGTTAAAATTAACGCAGTGGTCAAAGACTCACCCTGTATATTGACTGTATAGCAATTTATTCAGAGATTACACTTAGCACGGAGGTCTTTGAAAAGATCGTAATTACTGGATGTTCTCAATTCTTGAACCTGACATACGCTTTCTTCTTTCGTTTGATCAAAGAAATGAGTTCACCATTGAACCATTTAGGATAGTTAGTCCGTCCGATTATCTTTACAGGTATAAATAACCTCATACCCTCATGTATATTTCCATAAAATTTAGATACAGCATGTTCAACATTGTTCTCATCAAAATCCCAATTACACATAAGAAAGTAATTATTCAAACCAACATAGTCACCCCTGTTGAAATCAAGCACCGGCTCCTCATAACTCAGCCACTCCTCCAATCCAGCAACCAGCGGAACCTCAAACTGGAGAGCAGAATGATGAAGTGACTCCGGATGCAATAAGTCAATAGCAGGAAGCACCCCTGCTGCAGAATCATTAGAATAAATTAAATCCAAGTACATGTTCCGATTGTTAGGTATCCTACACAGCTGAGACAAACCCAAAAAATTTATAGATTCGTCTAAAGCCGTAGCAGGATCTCCAGCAACACCAATATTAAAGCACCCATCAATACAGTTAGCACCCGGTGCGTTATAGTCTCCGCAGATTTAAATTTTAGAATCCGGATGCAGTAAAGCAACCTCCCCAATTGCTAGGCCATGAGATAAATAAAGATTCTCCCCCGAATTGGAAGGAAGATAGACAGAATCCAAAATAATGTTACCGGTTGGTGTTGATAATCTAACAAAGAGCTGCTCCACATCATCATACGAGTGATTGACAATTGTGGACTCATAATGTTGTTTAACAAAAATAATAACTCCCCCTCCTCTCTTCTTTTTACTAGTTGTAACATTTCTATCTAATCTATATACCTTATATGGAGGAGGACACAGTTCACTGTCCAAAATATCACCACTTAGCCAACTTTCTACAAAAATTACCACCCTGTACACACACTCCTCCAGAATAGCATAAACACCTTCCTTCTCAGTCCTCATACTGTTTTGTACATATTGTGGTAATACACTGATATTGAACCTGGAGGTTAGAAAAATGTTAACAATAGAATTTAAATTTTGAATGAAATGTAACTCCCTTATGCATGGTAAATTTCCTTAGATTAACTTGTGCTAAATCTTCAGAAATATTCTATTAGTCGAACTTGGTTTTCAGATATTTTACCCAATCATTGAATAAATTCACTGGGTCATTCGAATGACTTATTCCTTTGGATCTTGCAATGCATTCCTTATAATTCAAGTTATGCAATAAGTATAATACTAACATGAAAGAAATGCTAGGAAACTGCAGTAAAAATCACAATATATATATAAAAGGGTCAAATTCATCAGATAACAGCGACAATAGTTACTGTATTAGTGTAGAATAAGGAATTTCTAGTTCGCTCTTGCTCATTTCCTTGCCTTGACTAAAATGTATTTTTTTTGACAGCTCCAAGGCCAGTAAACGATAGAGTGCCCAGAGACGGTAGACAGATGAATTATAACAGGAATCGTAACCTGGTGCGGGTGGTAGGCCAAGTAACTGGCAGACAGGTGGAAATGGTTACGGACAAGGTGGATGGAGTGGGCAACAACAGAGCAATTGGGGAAACCAAGGATGGGGTTATCACCAACAAGGCAACTGGAACTCAAACAGCCAGAGTAATTGGAAATATGGAAATAGCAATCAAGGCTATAGTCAGCAGGGCTACGGGCAGAATTGGAATGATTATTATGGACAGTATTCCCAGAATTGGTCTGGACAAGTAAGTATTTTTCTTTGATCAAAGTGGTTCTTGAGTACAATATAGTTTTCTTTATTTTACTTGTCTTCTACAAGATTTATTTCAACATATCTGTTCAATACGAGAAAACACATTCTATTTTTTGTTAACTGCAACATGTTTGGTTCTTGAATCAAACATATGAAAGTAAAAGTTTTTGCACATTAGGGTGGATGGGATTTTATATAATTGCCAGTGACCTACCTGAGTCACTGTTGAGCCCCAAAGGCTAAACGGAGCACATTATATTTACAACTGGCATAAAGTGTTCAGCATATATGAAGTTTTCACATGTTGTTGTAGGGTTGTTATATCAATGAAAAAAAGTGCTAGAACTTCAAGAAAACAGTGTTCTAGGTTTCAACTGAGGTTAAAGTGTTCCTTGAGGACACGATTATGTTCATGGTGGTAATTCTTTGTTTCATTTAAAGAAGAAAACCTTCTTTATTGAAGATATTTTATATCTTTATTACTTATATATATATACAGTCAAAAGAAACACTCTATTCCTATACCACTTTATCCAATTTTGCCTTGTTTCAAAGTTATAAGCGATTTAAAGTTACAAGTTGGGCTAAGCCACCACTGGATTCTTTTCAAGATTTTTTCTTTTTTAATCTCAATAATTATTAACAATTAGAATAACATTCTACAAGTTAATGTGTTAAGAAGTAGTCAAGTGACTTGAATAGAGCAGGAAAAGATTATCTCCAGTGAGAGAATCTCATTATTCCATTAAATCAGCTGGCCAATGTCTCTTCAATCTTCTTGCTAAGGTGTTTGTCAGTAAGGGTTGGAGTAAAATATTTGAGCGGTTTTCCATTATCACGTGGTGGTTTCTGCTTCTATGCTTGATGACTTCTTCAACATATGGTATATTTAGGTCTTCATGTAAAGTCTGGTTGGACACATACCATGGGGCGTTGGCCATCATGCGAAGTATTTTCGATTGCGTTCTTTGGATCAGAGCTATGCTGGATTTGCTTGCGCATCCCCAGATTTCTATCCCATATGTCCATATTGGGATGATGATAGTCTTATACAACAATATTTTGTTTGTAAGTGGTAACTTGGATTTTCTTCCGATGAGCCAATTAATTTCCCTGACTTTCAGGTCAATTTGTTTTCTTTTTTGATTATATGTTCCTCCAGGTTAGCCTAGTGTCTAGATGAAAGCCAAGGTATTTTGCTGATGTAGCTTTTGGAATTACTATGTTGTTCAATTTGATTGGGGGACAATGTTGCTTTCTCAGTGTAAAGTCTACTTGTTGAGATTTGGTTTCATTTATTTTTATTTTCCACTTTTTCATCCAGATTTGTAGTTTGTCTAGGTGTTCTTGTACTAGCTTAGTCGCTGTTGCTGGGTCTTCATGTACTGCCATTATTTTTGTGTCATCAGCAAATGTTCCTGTTGTAGTGTGAGCTGTTATTGGTAGATCTGAGGTAAAAAGTAGGTAGAGGAACGGGCCCAGCACGCTTCCTTGTGGAACTCCAGCTTGAATGGGGCTATATCTGATACTTCTTGCCCTACCCTAGTTCTAAACTGTCTGTTTGTAAGGTATGAATTCAGTAAATTAAAGAATTTTAAAGAAAGAATATTTCTTATCTTGAATAGGAGTCCTGAGTGCTATACTTTATCGAGCGCTTGACTCACATCCAGAAACACTGAAGTGCAGTATAGCTTCTTTTCAAACGCTTGGTTTATGGTTTGCGTTATTCTATGCGTTTGTTGGACAGTTGAGTGACCTTGTCTGAATCCGAATTGATGTGAATGAATCCAATGGTCTATGGGAATTTCCGCGTTTATTCTCTGAAGTAATAACCTTTCCAATATTTTCGAGATTATTGGCAAAAGGCTTATGGGTCGATATGATGTCACTTCGTGTGGATTCTTGCCCGGTTTCAGTATCATGAGCACTTCTGTTGTTTTCAGTGATTTGGGCCAGTGCCCGAGTCTCAATATAGCATTAAATATGTAGGTTACCGTGACAATCCCTTTTCTAAGCAGTTCTTTGATCATCTTTGCAGTTATTCCATCAATACCTGGTGCCTTTTTCTGGTTCAGATGAGTGATTTCTTTGTATACTTCTTTAGGTGTTAAGAACTTTATATTTTGAGTTTCTGTAGGGATGTTAGAAATATTTTCCTCAACAATTTCATCAATGACCTGGTCATTTGGTTTGAATACCTCTGTCCGGTGTTGAGCAAACAATTTCGCCTTTTCTTTTTCGCTTCTAGCCCATCTAGCATTATTCCCAAAATGTACCTTATAAAATAGGTCTTGAAGAGAAATTACAGCCAATGTTATACTAATTCACTAATGGTATGTGCAGGTGAAATTAATATTTCACTAATATATAACATAATACTTAACTTATACATATTGTATAAGTTTTTTCGAATATTTAAGAGTGCTTCATTCAATTTTGAGAAAAATTATTCATGTAGAAAATTGATGATAGAAATCTGTAATAGTTATAAAATGTTCAGTTTAAGTACGAGTAAAAGTCAGAAATTTTAATATTTTCACCAATTCTCTGCTGAAGAATCACTAACAATAGTATTCAGTGTCATTTTCAACTGGAATAATGATTTGGATAAAGTTATGTAACATTTTTCCGAAGAGCAATAAAAATGTGTTCTTATAATAAATATTACACTTAGGAGCCTCAAACAGAAACAGGGTACAAAAACAAGTGTGTCTGTATAATTTTATGGAATGTTACAAGGCAAAAGCTTAATTTTTTGTGTAATCTCAAAAGGAATCCAGTGGTGGCTTGAGAACCTAAATTACTTATAACTTTGCAACTGGGCAGAATTAGAAAAAGTAGTATATGAATAAGGTGTTCTATTTCCCCTTAAGAATCAGTAGTTAGAATTAACGCATTAATCGAATACTCACCCTGTATAATCTTTCACCAACATTTTTCAACATGAATTCAAATTTGCAAGACAGTATAACAGTTTTGACTAGTTATAATGCCAGTGAATGTGTTTGGTGTACTCTTGGCTAACTGAATCTTCATTGTCAAGGCATGTGCCTTTGAGTAATCAATAGTGATTCGAGCAGCACCATCTCCCTACCCATAATTGCCTTCTTTATTCCCAAACATTACCTAGAATTGAGTTTTCACTCCTTTCCAGTCGTTTTGTAAGTAACTTCTTCCTTTATCACTTTATTTTGAATTTTTCACCATGTGAAATAATAATGGATTTTGCCCATATGGTATCCTGTGTGTAGTGATAATAATCAATTGTGTGGATCAAAAGTTGCTATGTTTTGAATTATATTTATGCATTTAAAGATTATTATCATCAGTTTCCTCTAATTAAATCCAGCAGGAGGATTGGAGAATTATATCATATTTGTTTATTGGGTTACTCAAGAACCACTTTTTATTATTTTTATTGATAGTCTCCATATGGACATCATTACATTTATATCAATTAAGTACTCTTGACAGGGGCAACAGACCATTGGAGGCTCCAACGAGTATGCACAGTGGGCTGAGTATGCTCAGCAATACGCCCAGGGACAAAATGCGAAGTACACTAATGCTACACCTAACAAATGAAACCCCATCCAGTGGAATAGCTGAATTTCTTTTATTTATTTCCTGTCCATATTCTATAATATCTGATTTGATATCCAAACATGTCACACTTAATTATTTGATCTCTAATCATTAAGATGTGTATTTTTTTGTAATATTGTAAAAATTGGTAATAGGTTTATTGATTCTGAAGGGGTTTGTAATTTTAATATTGTATATATAAAGTTTGAAGTACAAGTCATTTTAGCTTGGTTC
This sequence comes from Micraspis discolor, assembly GCA_030674115.1. Taxonomy (NCBI): domain Eukaryota; kingdom Metazoa; phylum Arthropoda; class Insecta; order Coleoptera; family Coccinellidae; genus Micraspis; species Micraspis discolor. The sequence goes on from JARTUT010000249.1 coordinate 21,025, forward strand.
GTTTGATGTTAGAGTGTACAAGTATTATATTTTATTATTTGATTTAATTACGGATTTCACTTATGTGTAATATAAAATGTCAGATTATTACTGTATTTACTTTAGGATAAAGTATAGAATTTTTCAGAATTTGCCTGCTATTTTAATCCCTACATTAGCTATTCCGATTACCAAGTTTTATTCTAAAAAACTTGAAAAAAATATTATAATTTATGGACACATTTATTTGAGTAAATAATTAATGAGCAATTATGATTAGAGAAATGTGTTGAATAATGGCTAATTTAGTGAAAGGAAAGAAGTAGTTTAAAGGTGTTTCTTCAGTATCATAAGTTCATTACAGTACTAAAAACAGTGCTGTAATGAACTCATTACAGCATTGTTTCTAGTAATAGTTATCATTCTATGGTTGTCATCACCTGAATTCCTATCAAATTCAAACATATTTAAAGCATCAATCTTCAAGGGATTTGATTCATATTCAAACTCGATAATTTGTCGACTTTCGTAGTCACGTCAACTGCCAAGAACCAATACAGAAGTCACTAGGATGAGCAATACGAATTTCTCATTAAATTTGAGCATTTTTTCACAAAATTTTTCTGATTAAAAGAAAATATAGTCTAAAACACTTTGTAGAAGGCAATTTCACAATCAAACTCGCTCCTTCGTATTGAAATAGGCACCCATTCTGCCGCTTTTTTTAGAATATACCATATATCCTTCTAATGCGGAAGCACTTCTCTTTTGAGGTCATTTCTATTTTCGTTCCGTGTAACTTTATTAAGAAGCTACACTTTCTCTCAGCTATCAAATCTTACAGGGTTTTTTTTTAAAGATACTGCGTAATCTCAGCTATATTCTCATTTTCTAAATTTAGCTCTTGAAATTTTTTAAATAATCAAAGCAATAAACGAAATTAATGTTCATGACCAATTTCAAATAACTTCTACATACAGGATGGTTGTTTGAGAACGAAGCAGAGCTATTTATGGGCAAAATGGACAAGACAAGTCGATTTTTTGTCTAGAGAATAATGCTATTTGATGCACTGGTGTGAAAACAGTAAACCGAGATAGCAAACTTTGACCTTGAAATCCCCGAGCGCGCTCGAAAGATTGCGCGGAGAACGATGCAAAAAATTTTATTTTGCGAAACATTTGATCGAATTCAATTATTTTGTCTGTATTAAGGACAAAAGGACACTCTCAGAGTATATAGGGCATTATCCTACATTTACTGGGTGTCGAAGGGGGCACAAAAGTGACAAAATTTGCGATTTCTCAATCACTGTACATAGAATCGCAATCAAATTTTGTAGTAATATTGAGGACCCATAGCAACCAGGGTCTGCACATACGGCATGTACTTACGCCTAAAGGGGACACAAAAGTGACAATTTTGCGATTTTTCAATCACTGTACATAGGATCGGGATCAAATTTTGTAGTAATAATGAGGACCCATAGCAACCAAGGTCTGCACATACGGCATGTACTTACGCCTAAAGGGGCACAAAAGTGACAATTTTGCGATTTTCAATCACTGTACATAGGATCGGGATCAAATTTTGTAGTAATAATGAGGACCCATAGCAACCAAGGTCTGCACATACGGCATGTACTTACGCCTAAAGGGGCACAAAAAGTGACAATTTTGAGATTTCTCAATCACTGTACATAGGATCGGGATCACATTTTGTAGTATTATTGAAGACCCATAGCAACCAGGATCTGTACATACGGAATGTACTACATATTAAGGGGGGCACAAAATAGTACAAAATTTGCGATTTCTCAAAAACTGTACATAGGATCGAGAACAAATTTTGTAGTATTATTTAGGAACCATAGCAACCAGGATCTGCACATACGGCATGTACTTACACCTGAAGGGGGGCTCAAAAAGTGACAATATTGCGATTTCTCAAAAACTGTCCATAGGATCGCGATCAGATTTTGTAGTAATATTGAGGACCCATACCAACCAGGATCTACACATACGGCATGTACTTACACATTATAGTCCAGTAAAGGAAGGGCTGAAATCACTTTTTCTCGGAAGATTTTTGATATGTTGATTGTTATAATGAGAGAAACATATGGTTAAAAATGCAGGTGTTAAAATTTTCAGGAACATTGAAAAATTCTTCAAAATATAGAGAAAAATACGGAGGTATTTGCCAGAGTTGGACTCTACTCGTTTTGTTATTGTATTGCATTTATTACATCGAACCCTAGCATATAATGTTGAGTTGGTTGGAAACGGACAGTTTGGGTAAAACGATGTTCGGTTTTCTAATCTGATGTGCTAGCGAAGGCGATATAGATTCTTCAACGGAGGCTAAAAGTAATATGAAAAATAGAAAAGTCAAAAATTGGATAAATTTTAAAAAGGAAATTTTGTAATTTGACGAAATTGAAATTGAAATTTTATTAATTCAAAAACTAAAATAGTTTTCAGCGGCAATTATGAACAAATTCTTAGCTGAATTTCCTTAAGATGCATACGATATACGAATAATAATTCAGACGTAGGTAGGTATGTTTCTGATAGTCAAATAATAGAAATTCTTCGAAAGAAAGAAATTTATTCAGAGTAATGGGACAAAAGAGTTGAATTAAAAAACTGTAGTATTTATTTGAATAGCAATAGCATTAATGAATAATAATTAAAGTTTCTGCATCGAATAATATCAGGAAAAACTGTTTTTTCATTTTTACTAATTATTCTTCAATTAAATGCATCAATATCATCTCCCTCAGCGTCATCTAGATCCCATTCGTCTTCATCGACATCAGAGTTCATTTATATTCTGTTTATCAGGTCAGAGACATTTTCACATGTTATGCTGTTACACATTTTGCAAAACCTTGTACATTTCAGTCCTGCTTTTTTGCAACTGTAGCGAGAAGTATCACATTTTCCATTACAGCTGCAAAAAACCTTAAACAAATGTGAATAAATAAAAACAAGAATAACAGTGAATTTCTAAAACTAGGATGTGAATGTCAATGTCAATAATTCCTATGGAGCTTCTACTTTGGTCATCATTTTAGGAAGTAGCATACAATGTCATCTATGCCAACCCCAATGTTCAGCTTTCAACGACAGTCGTCATAGCCAAACCTGAATTTGATAATAAACTCGTCTGGTGTGTTCAATCACTGCTGACTCTGTTGTAGGAAGCATTACTAGGGGTGTAGGTGATGTTTTCCTGGTTCCTAAAACTGGGGTTGTGAATATTTTATATCTCAGTTCACCGATGCTCAAATTTTCCCCACTTGTGTTGTACAGATATCTGACTATTTTTTCCGCAATAGGATAAAGCTCTCTAATACTTTCATCTTCTTGATAGAAAATCTGCACTGATTCCTGAAGATCGGGATTTCTCTGTAGTAAACGTATTATTTTATTCGTTCCTTGAAGGTACATAGCACTAGTAGAATCAAAATCCAGCAAATGCATGGGCGAATAAAATAAATGGCTTCAATTCACGGTCCTGATATGTTGAATACAAAGTATTTCCTTTCGATCCTGGAACAACTTTGTAGAAAAATATATTGCTGTGATCTGGTGTAAGAGATTTACGTCACTGCCAACCACAGCAACCGATTCTGGAATGTTCTCTTTCAGAGAGATTGCTGCCATTACTATATCTACGTCTGCATCTTCTTCTGATACATTTACTTCTATATTATGTTTTCGTTGATAATTGGACAGTAGTTTGATAAATGTATATTTATTCCCAATATTTGACAAAAAATTTTTTTTGGGTCATTGTTACTATTTTGTCTTCATCAATTTGGACATCAGGGGCAACAACTTTTTCTTTTCGGCGGAATCGTTGATAGGATTTTATTCCGATGTCCAAATTTTTTTCAATATGAACGATCTATATATTTCTAATACATATAGGAATCTCTTACTGTGAGGCCGTACAAC
>JARTUT010001553.1:0-24944 GCA_030674115.1 Micraspis discolor
GGAAGATATAAGTTTAGGCTTCCGACAAATCTGAAGGAAAACTGTTTTTTTATATTGATGGGCCGCAAACAAATTGTTGCCCATCGATTTTCGAAGACATTTTGTGAATATAGAACAAAAAAATTATGAATAGCTGAGTAATAATTATTTTCAGAGGGCTTCTGAAGGAATCTGAATGACCTCGCTGTACCTCTGGTGTAGAAATGTCTGTTTTTAAAAGATTGGAAGACAAGGATCACTTATTCATGACAGTTTATCCCGGGTGTATGAAATGTCATCAGATAAACTTCAAATTTCAATATTAAGCGTTCACTTTTAAAGCCATTGGGAAACAGATGATGAGATCAGAAAATTTTATCAACTTTTCCATTGTAAACTTGTTGTCGGTACGATCGTGCTTTTCTGAATTATTTTCCTGAGTTTTAGTTACTCGAATTGGGGATTCCCTGTGTATTCCCAAGCATACCATCAAAAAAACCCCATTTGGGTCAATCTAAGGGATTCCCCTAAGAAAAAATTAATTGATTGGAATTTTTTACCTGCAAAGTGATCCTTTACAGTAAGATGTCTTCCATTCATCAGAAGCCTTCAAGCTCAAATTTCGTGACCATTATTTGAGGTGGTATTCCCCTAAAAGTATTCTATGGAAATTTCCATACTCATGAAGAATCTTCGAAGGTTAGCATATACGAGTATACTTACCTATATAGCGGCTTCGGAACTATGGTATAGAACGGAGAAACTAATTTTCACTGTGGGCAATATTTATTGAAAACGAGAGCGTCGATTCTCCTCAAGCAGTAAACACCGGCGTCTTCCTGTCTTCAACTGTCTCGATATTTCGAAAATGTCAGTTTTCTGTTTATCACATTCTCTTTCGCCACAACGTCTATGGTCTATATTGGCGTATTTCGAGCTTTGGAAGAAATACGAGGTAGCTTAAAAATTTCTTGTGGAATTATTTCAAAATGATTCATTATCTAAGGCATGCTAGATGCAGATGTGATGTATGTTTCCTAATTCGTAGTTCAATTCAAAAGACGTTAACTTTCAAAACTTCTGAAGGCATCTGTCTCGGCATCTGTCAAGGAACACAGAATTACTTGAAGCTAGCCTCTGTTAACTTCTCTCATGGAACATCGAATGGCATAAATTGAGTACAATAAGAATTGATTTGAAGCAGAGGCGTGCGTTAAAATCTTTATTATTATTTATTATTATTTCATTTGACTGAAACAATGTCATTGGTCGAGGGCTGGTGCGAGGAAAATCGTCTTGTTCTCAATAGTGAAAAAACCAATGTGGTGATGTTTTCGGGTGGTCGATCTAACTTGGTATACCCCGAGAATATTGGTTTCAGTCATGGTGTGGTTCAGACAAGCTCGAATACGAAACTTTTGGGAGTTTATATCGATTGTCATTTAAGTTGGTCAGTACATTGTGAAGCACTGAAAAGCAGATTGAACTCGACAATATATATGTTGAGGGTTCTGCGGAACCAAGTCGACAGTAGTAGCACTCTCAAGGTGGTATATTTTTCAAGTTTCCAGTCGGTTATGTCTTACGGAATGATTTTTTGGGGGGGAAGTTCCTCAGCAGAACAGGTGTTCATCACGCAGAAACTTGCTATTAGAACTATTTTCAATATGAAGTTTAGAGAATCATGTAGAGGTGTGTTTAAAATCAATAGAATTTTGACAATGCCAGGTCTATATGTTTATAGAATTTTACTGTTTTTCCATAAGAACAGACATTATTTTCAAGATTGTAAAAATGTAAATTCTACAAGAAGAACCTGTGAGTATTTTTTTCCTTTACACAAACTTTCTCTAACTGAGCGGAATGTATTTTATATGTGTATAAAGTTATTTAACTTTCTACCCCGTAGCATAAGAGGTATCAATATTTATAACATTTTTAGGAAAAAAATATTTGCATTGATAGTTGAGTGTGAGCCTTACACGATACTAGAATTTAAGGATTACTGTAGTAGGTTATAATTTTCGGGTTTTTGTGATGGGTTTGACTTGTTTCTATTTGTTAATTTTAGCAATTGTGGAAATAAAGATATATTATTATTATTATTATTATTATTATTATTATCATTCACATAGATTAATGAATAGTATGTATATTCTGAAACAAGTTGCAGAATGGGCGCCTACTCCAACACGAATGCGAAATAAGTTTTGGAATTGCCTTCTGCAACGAGTATTAGACGATATTTTCTCTATTTCAGTCAAGAATTGTAAGAAATTTATTGGAATTCGATGAAAAATTCAGATTAATTAATTTTAATGATGAGTGTATTAAGAGAATTCAGGTCTTTCAGAACTAGCTAAACAAAATTTCAAAATGATTCAAATATAATAGTGGGACACTGAAATTTTAGCTGCTATCTTTTTCAAACTTAACGGAGATTTGCAGGCAAAATTTCTTTTACTTTGTCACACGAAATTTTTTATTCTATTTTTATGTTCGTCACAGACTAAAATATTACTAGTTTGTGATGTGATTTCGTTAATTACATATGAAAAATAGTATATTCTAATACAAGTTGCAGAAAAGGCACCTATTCCAACACGAAGGAGCGAGTTTTTGAACGCATGAGTGTTGGAATTGCCTTCTGCAACGAGTATTAGTCGATATTTTCTCTATTTCAGTCAAGAATTGTTAGAAATTTATTAGAATTCAATGAAAAATTCAGATTATACCTCCTAGTGCCTTTTGTATTTTATTTTCGCAGTTGGTGTGACTGATACGAAAATTGACAGATTATATAGTTTGAGTAGTGCGTTGAAATCTCTACATGGTTTGATATTGACAATTGACATGCAATGGACGCGTGTTGACATTCGAAAGGAAAGGATGTCAGTGTTGTCAACCACAAAACGAAAAATATAACTAAAAACAATGCTATAATGAGGTCATTACAGCACTGTTTTTAGTACTGTAATGAACTCATTACGACACTGAAATAGAGAAACATTTATTGTAAACCTGCGCAGAGATAGCAAACTGTTCGCGAAGTCGGAAAGAAATTTCTGCACCAATTGACAAATAATTAACCTTATTCACGTTTGGTCGTTAACTGTCCCCGTTCTCAGATGGGGGGACCAGCATATGTGTCGAAATAATAAAAATTAGGGCCCCCCACGAAATGCACGCGGAAATCGGTATGTCGAAGATATTTCTTATAGGCGATCGAGTTCGTTTACCTGCATCGTTGCAAGGATTATTTTTAGAAGCTTTATTAACGTGTTTCGAATGTTGTTCGGGCAAAAGAACCCGCTCCTGCACGGAATTGGGCCGACGCGATATTTACACGAGAATTTTTTTTTCGTATCGTTCGATGAAAGTGTGGGAGGTTGCGCCTCGAGCGCCGATAAGTTTTTTTTGGGGCTTTGTTTCCGACGCCGCGAAGCATGAATATTGTTTTTGAACAGTTTTTTTTTCAGGAAAATCTGTTGGGAAACATGAATGCTTTGTTTCAGAGGGAGGGAACCTAATCGAAGAGGTTATTTATTGGCTTTGGGTTGACTTGTTGTTTGAGTTGATTTTTATTGGAATATTTCTTGGTAATAATTTTTTTTTTTGTAATGAGTAATAGCCAGAGAAAAAATAGTATAATTTCATAAATAAAAATTCTTACACAAAATAATGGGACCAATAGAAACATCAAGATCAGCTCTTATTCCAACAAAGTGCTGGCAACTGTCCATGCGTTATAATATTTCAACTACAGAAATCGACAAAATCATCGAACTCAGCGTTGCCAGATTCACCATTCCTTAAGGCTGTACACCACCTTGCGGCGAAACTCGAATTCCGCTAGATGGCACCAAGCGAAAATTTCAAGGAACTGAAAACAGGCACGCCCATTGTACGAAATAGGACGGTCTGTACGGTATTTATGACCCCTAATAATCTTTCTAGGTACTGTCGCCGGTGAGTAGGATCGAAACGGAACGTAAATTTGTGTTTATGGATTTTTTGTGGGTTTCGAAGAGAATGGTAAATACAGAGTTCATTCTATTTAGACCGGTCAATTGAGACCAAATAACAAGGGTGAAGTTACATAAATTCCCTACAAGCTGAGAGTCGGTGAAATTGTTCAAAACATAATTATGAATAAAATATTAGTTTCCCTGTATGGAAAAATTTTATTCAAGGTTAAAGGCTTAAAAATGCGGTTTTCACGATTTTCTGCTAAACGTAAAGTTTTATGTTAAAATTACTCCAGACAAATATTGTAGAACATATAATTATCTATAAATGTGTATCAATATTTTGTTCCAAAAGTCACCGTTTTTAGTTATAACGGTTCAAAATTATGAAAGTTGTAATCGTCATAATATACATAATTTGGCCACGTATACAGGGTGAGTCAGAATTGTGTATCGAGCTATCTGGGGGTACATTGAAAAATAAGTATAGTATGACGATTACAACTTTAATAACTTTTTGAAACGTTGTATCTCAAAAACGGTGGCTCTTAGGAAAAAAAAGTTGATACATATTTTATAGATAATATATGTTCTACAATTTTTTCTGGAGTAATTTTGTGATAAAACTTTTTGCTGAAAATCGCGAAAAACGCATTCTTGACCTTTGACCTTGACTTGAATATTTCCATACAGCGGAATAATGAAAAACTTTCAAATTTTATTCATAATTAGGTTCTGAACAATTGCACCAAACTTTCAGCTTGTTGGGAATTAATGTAACCCTGAATGTCTAAATTGACCCTATAATTATTTATGTGAATGTGAGTGATGCAAATTAATTAAAACAATCTCTTGAATTTGTACATTGGGCGCTATACTACATGAAAAAAAATTTATTCGGACAAATCTAATCAGTTGAAGAAGCATATAAAATTTCCATGTCTCCAAAACATTTTTCCTGGGCAAAATATTTTCTTGAGGAAATATTTGCATCTGAAGAGTATTTCAATTTTCAAAGTGTAATTAGCCAAAAACTATGCATCATATCAAAAATCGGCGGAAGGTACGCACTAGGGAATACTCATGCCAATGCTCACTCAAATTTTGAATGAAATCCGACAAACAGTTTATGCGTTATTCTTGAAGTAAATTACCATTGGAATAGTACAGGCACAAAGAAGGTGATGTACAGCCTTAAGCCGTCGCTATTCAGAAATACAAGAACAACTCTTAAGCTAAGTCTGTCTTATGCTTAAAACGGTCCAATATCAACTGTATCTATTATGAATTGCTTATTGTTGATCAACAAACCCAGCATTGTCTGTGAACTCCCTGAAATCATGTCAAAATCTGGAAACCACCTAATTTACCGTAAACAACAAGCAAGCACAAACTTCCATCTTCTCGTCTGACTTAATCCAGCTCAAGGAATTTATGTCGCCCACATGCATAAAAGCTTCATTTATTCCATGACATTGGAGTGAAATTTTATTGGGCGGAAAAGTTAAATTGTTTTGACGCCCGTCTGAGATACTGACCGACCCGATTATTAATCGGAAATGTATATCCTCCATGTTGTCTAAACATCCGTAGATCGAAACGCGTTAGCTTAATGAGCTTCGAACATTATTTCGAAGTGAGAATATATTACGGTTATTTCCGAGCACATGTTGCTCGTCGGTCGGGCTCATCGAATCAATGGCCGATGAAATGAAACAAAACATTCCAAGAACTTTGTTTCGTTTCGAAGGGTACGAGCGTTTTTCTAGGAATTGAAATGTGGGAGCTTTTCGGAGAAGGGTGCGAAGAAGAAACTCATTAGGTGTTTATTTGAACGTTTGACTTGTGTTGTTTCTATTGTAGTCAACAAGCGTTGCAACGTGTAGAAACAATTAGAAAAGCATTGACGTCAGTTTAGGAGTTTTTGCGATCCCTGACTCTGGAACAGTGAAGTACTAAATCAACCGCCACGATAAACGATCAACAATACTGTTCAAGTGTCTTTCACTCATGTTTTTCTTCACAGTTTTCTGAGATTCTTGTTTGGGTCGTCCTCTTTTTCTTCTTGTAGCGGGCTGCCATTCCAGAATTTGTCTAGGCAATCTTGTTTTAGGCAAACGTTGTATATTTCCATACCATTTGAGTTGTTTTGAATCTATTTCATCTGTTATGCTGCCTTCAAGACCCATCGGCTGTTTCATAGCATCATTTCTTATATGATTTTTTCTTGAAATGCATAATGATCGCATCCATTTTGACTACTTCTACTCTCTCCTTCAATATTTTCGTGATTCGCCATGTTTCTGTTCCGTATCATAAAGTGCTCTTTACCATTGTGTCATATCATATACAGGTGTCCCAAGTTCGAGTGCCTATTAGTAGTTTCTGGAGAACTAGACATATTTGAAATCTGAAAATTGGGATTATGATATTGTTCGAAGTTCTCTACAGAGCTAAAATATTTTCGAAGCCCAATAACTTCCGGTTATACAGGGAGTGAAAATAAATTCGACGAAAAATTTTTTTTCAAGTTTTCCATTCCTGGTATGATCGAGTATTCCATAGTGAATACATTTCTGTTAAAACTATTGTGTTAAATCGAATAGTTTTCAAAATATCCAAAAAAAAAACTGGAAAAAAGTCAAATATGTTCAGTCAGTAATATGTTCATTATTCTTATTTTAAATATCCTGAGCGTAAACTGTTTTTACAACATCTAAGAGGAAGGATGTGGAAAGGTCATGCATCTTTTGGATTTCAAAAATATCATCACAGGGTATTTCAAATTTTGTGTTGAAAATTGTTATCTTAAATTGGCCATTACTTCTGTTCTTCAAATTAGAACCATATTTTTTTATAATTGTGTTGTTTCTGCGGTCTAAAATAATGATGGTTTTCTCACATGGTTATGCTCCTAAATTCAATAATTTCTAAGTTATTTGAGATTTTCTGGATTTATGGTGTACCTACGTAGAGTCAAATTGATTGCATCTAAAAAAATCCAACAAATATTCTTTCGAAACCATGGGAACACTCTGTACCCATAGAAGATAAATTATCTGTTAATAAATCACAAGTGTTAGGTGTTATTGTTATTCGTTATCTTCATTTCTCGATTTAACAAAATGAACCGTTATTCTGGATCTATTTTATATACATGGTGAATGTGACAAAATTATTAGTAGAATCTGCCGGGCCTTCAACGAGAAGTATGCCCATTTACCTTCCATGACGGAGAAGATCTTTAGAAAATATGTTTCAAACTTTCAAAGTTTTGGATGTGAGCCCCTAAAGAATACAAAAGAAGGGTAGTTGATGATGAGGAAAATTAAATTAGTGTTTTGACTTCGAAGCGAATGAAAATGGATCTATTCAAAGTGCAGCTCATGAAATCGATTTAGACAGAAATTCAGTGCACCGAATTTTGAAAAAACACAACATGCATGACTACAAATATAAGAAAGTTCATGCATTAGAACCAGGTGACTACATAAAAAGGTTACATTTTTTTAGAGGAATATTAGAAAAACCTGAAAATGATGAAAATTTTTTGAAAAAGATCATTTGGACAGACGAAGCAAAATTCAATAATGAAGGACTATTTAATAGAAAGAATTGCCACATTTGGAGAAGTGAAAATCCTCATAGAAAAAGACAAATAAACCCCCAGAACAAATTCAGTTTTAATGTGTTTGCTCTCTTGATGAAAAATTTAGTACGGTACTACATTTATGAAGAAAATTTAAATACAAAAAATTTTTGGAAATCCTGAGAAATTTTGTATCTGAGTTTTTGGATGAACTACCGTTGAGTGTGTCGACTACACCGCATATTATCAATTGGATGGGGCTCCGGCACATAGTTTGCACGAGGTGTCTGAAGAACTGAATGCAATGTTTGGTAATCAGTGGATCGAACGCCGTTCTTCACTGTTTTGGCCCCCACGATCTCCCGATCTTACTCCTTTAGATTTTTATTTATGGGGTAGAATAAAAAAAACATAGTCTATGAATCTCCTATTGAAAGCAAAGAAGATTTGAAATGGCGTGTGGAGAATGCTTTCCACTCACTAAAGGGGGAGGAAATTGAGCGAGCGACTAACCGAGGTGTTTCAAGACGTATTGGAAAGTGTGTGGAACAAAATGGTTACCATATTGAAACTCTTGCCTGATCATTTATTTTGTTAATTTGAGTTTTGAAACGTATTTTTATTTTTATTATCATAATTTATTTATAATCATAATTCGGTGTACTGAAGTAGCGAATCTATTTAATGCGTTTCCTATTGAAGAGATCAATTCTCATTCGCTTCGAAATAAATCGAAATACTAATTTCATCAACTGCCCTTTTTTGTATTCTCTAGGGGATCTTACATTCCAAAATTTGAAAAGTTTAAAACATCTTTTCAGAAATTGTAAAAAAAAATGGGGATACTTCTCATTGGATACTCAACATTTTGTGTCATCCACCATGGATTTGTAATAAAGAATATCATTAAGTGCATTTGAATGTGTATTGCTTATACAATTGAAAAAAGTCAATATAAGAAATGAATCCAAAATCTCATTATTAGAATAGCAACGATTCATTTTGTGAAATCAACAAATTTCATAACGACTAACAATAAGACCTGTCTGACACTTGTGAAATATAAATGGGATGATTTATCTTCTATGCTCACTGAATATCCTTATGAATCAGATTCGAAGAATTTGACTCTACGTACTACATAAATCCAGAAAATCTCAAATAACTCAAAAATTATTGAATTTAAGAGCATAATCATGGGAGAAAACTATCATTTTTTTTGACCGCAGAATCCAACACAATTATAAAAAATGGGGTTCTAATTTGAAAAACAGAAGTTATGGCCAATTTAAGATCACAATTTTCAACACAAAATTTTAAACAAGTTGTGATGATATTTTTAAAATCTGCATGACCTTTTCACATCCTTCCTCTTCGATGTTGTAAAAACGGTTTACGCTCAGGATATTTAAAATAAGAATAATGAACATATTTGACTTTTTTCCAGTTTTGTTTTGGATATTTTGAAAACTATTCGATTTAATACAATGATTTTAACAGAAATGTATTCACTATTGAATACTCGATCATATCAGGAATGGAAAACTTGAAAAAAAATTTTTTCGTCGAATTTATTTTCACTCCCTGTATAACAGGGAGTTTTTGGGCTTCGAAAATATTTTAGCTCTGTAGAGAACTTCGAACAATATCATAATACCAATTTTCAGATTTCAAATATGTCTAGTTCTTCAGAAACGTGTAATAGGCACTCGAACTTGTGACACCCTGTATATTCCTGACATTGAGATATCCTTTGTCCATGCACAAGATTCAAGTCTGTACCTTCTCCTCCCACACACAGATATTGGGTTTTATTGATGTTGACTGACAGTCCCCAGTGATTATATTCTTCTACTAGTTTTCGCATCATGTACTCCATGCTTCCCTATAGTTAGCTAAAAACAACCTAGTCATAGGCTAATTGGAGTATGTAAACGTATCCATCCTTGAGCTCTAAGCCCATCCTTTGAACTTTTCTCTTCCATCTATTCAAAGCAAAGGACAAGAGCTTAGTGAAATGAAGATAATCTAAATGGTATTCGATGGATTGATATGCCTACTTTTGATTGGTTTTTAGTAGAAGGGAATTTGAGCTTCAACCTTAAGGAAAACTCTGAGTGGTTATTTTTAATTTGAGATATAGAATTGTTGATTCGAGGTGGTTCTATTAGTATCACACTGTTCCAGAGTACGCAGGAAAAGAACAATCGAGCAAAAGCTCTTGAGCTCAGGTCAGTACTTTTCTAATTTTTTTTTTTTCGAATTTTGCAACTAGCCAGTAAATCATTTTTTCTCTCGTGTTTCCAGTCAAATCTCGTGATATAATAAAAGAGTTCCAGACAAGAGACCGCGTTTGCAAACGCAGCTTTGGTAACAAGAGCTCCCCGTTATTGACGATGTAACAGTATACCCTTGTTGAACACTTGAACCGGCGTTCTTCAAACATAAATACCAAAACTGTCGTAACCGAAACACAGCAACGTTTCCTTTTGGCATACGAATTTTCTTCTTCCCTCCGAACTAGTTCGCAACAATATACCTCCTCCTTCCAGTCCCTCCTCTTTAACCCCGTAAGGCCGTGTTTATTTCCCATTTCCGAGTCGAAGGATAGAGAAAGAGGGAGAGAGAGGAGGGCGATCGATAGCATCTCTAGGCTGGGACGAAAAGGCCTTTCCCAATCTCGATGTTTCGTTGCTGTCCGCATTTTTCAGATGTTGTCCTTAATACCTTTGTTTCGACTAGCGATTTCTAGAAAGTCTTCGGAATTATTGTTATTTATATTCAGGATAAGTAAGTCTCGTGACCACTGTGTCAATTTTAAATACAGACTCTTGGTTCCTCTACCACTTTATCTAATTCTGCCCAGTTCCAAAGTTATGAACGTTTAAAAGTTTCAAATTGGGCTAAGCCACCACTGGATTTCTTTCGTGATCCCACAAAATATTCAGTTTTTCTTATGGCATAAAATTTGTAGAAGCATACTTGTTAATGGCCCTCGTTCATCATTGAGATTCCAAAGTGTAATATTTGTCATATCTTTTTACTGGCTTTAAAGGGGCACTGCCGAAATGTTGCCGAATTATATTACATTGATGATGACTGACCAAAGGAAAGTGGCTTCATATAATGAAAATCATGAGCGGTCCAAAGTGTTACTACATGCCCAACAACCAGTTTTATTCAAGGAACCTTTTCTCTTAAAAACCCTCGTAGGTAAACCCCCCGTCAGGTGAAATCCCTTTAATATCGCACTTTGTATGTATAAAGCAGATCATCCCTCGCTTATTTCAGTCACGTAATAGGAAATCTCCATATCGATCCCTACCAAATCAGTGTAGAAACCACGTCTGGCCCTCAGCCGGTAGTTATTTTTTTATCTACCTTTCCATTAACTTCGCGAACGCATCATTTTCGACGGGTATGCATCCTAGTCACGGTCTCGCTCGCTCCAGTTTATCTTTATTTATCTGACCGTCCCCACCCCCGAGAGGTAGAAGATTCCGCCGCCACTGCCATGTCCATTCGTGCCCCCAAACACGTCCCTACCTATTTGCCGGAGTATTCCCGGATTTATATCGGCTCCAACAGCGAGATCGCACCGTCGGAGGCGGCGAAATAACCGAAGATATACGAGACGTAAGCCGCCCCCGTGCAGTCGAGAAATGTCCCATTAGATAGCGAGAAACCCACGGGACGGGGGGTAAGATGAGGGAGAATATCCTGAAAGCTAAGGGGTGCAATAGGAAACGGGGTGTGGTGGTCGGGATATATCAGGTTGATACGTTGTCATCCAGAGGATGAACTGCAGATGCTGAACTATAAACAAATTGGCGGATACAGCTTTGTTGGGAAACTTTGGCACCGTCCGTGAATTTAAAGTTGTTTTGATTTTAATGGCTCCAGGTTGGGCGCCAACGAAAGGCCTCAGATTTTGGTGTCATTGTAACTATCATTATAACATGCAAGAGACAGGGTTATAACTGATAGGAATACCCTTCAATTCGCCTCATCCAACTCCCAGTGATTTCTTCCTTTTACTCGGCATATAGAACTACTCCGAGGCCAGAAATATGTAGATGATAGTGAAGAGATGGTAGCTGATTTGTATTTTTAGAAAGTCGAAATAAGGTTTTTTTAATGATGGAATCTTAGATTCGGAAATACGTTTAACTTGATTCATTGATTTGTTAGGAGACTGTAGAAAAATGAATAATTTTTGTAACTGGAACTTCTTCTTTGGTGCCGTCTCCTTACAGAATGTTGAGGGTCATCATTGTATAGGTCTTCCTAATATGAGCTCGTCTTATTAATATGGATATATCCTGAATGCGAAACCTTTGCCTTAGACTTTGTGTCCATTAGAATATTCTTCGTCCAAGTTTTCGATTGCCATCTATTTTGCATTCGATAATGTTATATTTGTCGTTCTTAAAAATGTGACCGAAATCTACAAAGAAATCCTCCGTATTTGTGCTCATTTGCATCTTAATGCTGAAGAAGTACCAATCAACAGATTGTTTGCTTATTCGAAACACATATTATTATAACCTAAAAACCCTACACATGATTTATTTCCTTTCAGATGTCACCTACGAACACGTGGTCGACCAGCAGCCAATCGGACGGCTCCTCTTCGAGCAATGGTGCGAGGTCCAACGTCCCGAATACCACAGATGTCTCAAGTTCCTGGACGCCGTGAAACGTTACGAGGTCGAAACGGACGAGCAGAAAACAGAGCTCGCGAACGCCATACGCAAGGACTTCCTGAACGCCGAAAGCGCCGAAAACGGCGTATCGATGCCGGCCGAATTCAAGGTCGCCATGTCGAAGATCGAAGACATCCTATCGCCTCAGGTGACGGCAAACGGCACCGCAGACGGTGAGGTTACCGAAGACGCGGTCGAACGGCACGCAGAATTGTCCGAACGGTTGACCGGAAACGGTCTGACCGAATCGAACCGTACGAATGGACATTGCAAAGACTTGTTCGCGCCGTGCGCGCACGCGGTGCGCTCGTTGCTCAGTGCGGATCCGTTCCGCGAGTTCACGAACTCGATGTACTTTCATAGGTACCTGCAGTGGAAGTGGTTGGAGGCGCAGCCTGTAACTTATAAGACTTTCAGGATGTACAGGGTGTTGGGGAAGGGCGGGTTCGGAGAGGTGTGCGCCTGTCAGGTGAGACGAAATGCAGCGACGTTGTCGTTTGGCCTTGAGTTTTTTTTTTTGGCTTATTTTAAGTCTGTGTACGGAATTTCGGTTATCTTAGGTCTGTTGTTGAGTAACCGGTACTTGATTTGTATAGTAGGTAGCCAAACATCATTGTAAATTACCGGTAATGATATATGTTTGGTATTGCCGTGGAATACAAAGATTGTTGAATATGGGACAGCATTACAAATACCTTGAGCTACTCGAAACAGAAAATGTTCAATACTTCTTGGCAACGGTAATGATAGTAAAACGCTATCTATTGTTGCCATATAACACTAGCCATACTGTCATAGTGACGAGGACAGTTAGCCAATAAGTTGCCTGGACAAAAGCCTCGAAAAGTGAGTTTTGTTGGTAGAAAGGGGCGGGAACTTTGCGAGCGAACCGACATCGAAACTATTTCAACTCGTCTCGTGTTCATTTTATTTTGAATCAAATAATAATAATTATTATTATATACTCAAACTAGTAAGCGGGTAGATCAATAGGCCCGTAGATCCATAGGCCAGTAGTTCAATAGGCCAGTAGTTCAATTGGCCCATGGATCAATATAGACCATAGATTGATATAGACCATAGATCAATAGGGCCCATACATCAATGAAGCGCGCAGAAACATTAAACACGTCAAAAAACGTCAAAACACACCGAAGGAACACAAAAAACTCGAATTTGCGCGAAAAAAATCAAATTAACTTGTGAATTGAACACCTCGTATATCACATGATCGCAAATTCATTGTAAATCGTTCACCCTGTATGACATTTTATCGAAATTAGATCCCACTCTATAATTGGTTCGCAGTGGGTGCTTTTTCCATAAAAAATTCAGACGGAAAATCTCTCGAAGAAAGAATCTGGTGAAAATCAGTGCTTTCAAATGGCACAGCCTGTATAGCGATTTTTTCGAATGCACAGCCTGTATAGCGATTCATCGCGATCTGTGTGCATTCTTCAAGGACGAAAATGAATTAGCGCGAAAATAGAGCCTGAAATGACGATTTTCAAACGCATATTTGAGGTGTTTTTTCTTCCGATTCGTGAACTGCGGGTGCTGTCTAGAGATTCGGAATCTCCTGTAGATTCTTAATCGAGCACTTGGAAGGCCTGAAAAATCTTCCACCGCCCATATCGAGCGAAAAATTGATGCCGTATTTTCAAATTTGGAGCTCGCGTTCGGCTATCATCGGAATCTTATGAGAAACTATGACACTTCTCCTCGAAATATCGAGTAAATTGCCGAATTTGTAATGAAGAATTCGCGGCCTTATCTCGCTACTTGATATGAAAATTGGTACCCAGAGATGGGGAATTTCCTCAAGTTTCAAATTCTACCGCCGAAAATGCGTTTAGAGGCTCGTAGCGCCCGCACGGAGCGAAAGCATCATAGGGGTTTTTGACGTTTCTCGGTACTCGCGGGTCGAAAAATTGCCGTTTTATATGCATAATTTTCGTAAAGATTTCGAGGGCTCCGCGGCTGAGCTCGTAGCCACGTATGGGGACGTTCCTCGTCCAGAAAAGCGACCTCCCCGCCCCGCGAGATGCTCTGGCTTCGGAGGAGTACTTTCGCCCGTTTTTCGCCTTTGGGCGAAAATTTCGGGCACTTGGAGGGAGCGCGGGGGGGGGGTTCGCGGTCGCTTCTCCTAGAGGAGGATACGCCTTTTCGATTTTTAAGATTCCTCTGGAGCGGCCCTGCAGGCTGCCTCGAAAGCTTCGCTTTCCGGGTCCCTAACGGGACCACCTGTCAAAATTTTCTCTGGTTCACGATCTTATTACTATATTATTTAGATTAAGATTTTAGGGTGATTTTCTACCGATGGTCAAAAACTGACTGACATAATTATTGTGGAAATGAATGCTAGAATTACCAAGACTTTAGACGGGATCTTTGCGATCCAGAGTGGTTCTCGAAGACCGGACTCTTCTTAATGTGGCGTGTATATTAATTAAAACCATTATGCTCACGCAAAGTTTCGTTGGTAGCTCGAACGAATGTTATATTTATTATTCCACGAACAACAGTCAAGAGAATTAGCAAACGCTCCAGAAATTCGAAATTATGCAACTTTCTAGAGGCTAAACGACTCGGAGGCCTCTTGAGCTCGCGAATTTCCCAGCTTTCGCCGGTCCATTATATTCAATGTAAATTTCTCAAAGTCGAGAGGCGACTTCGTGACCGGCCTAAAACTGGGGCTGGGCACCACCTAACTTTCTTTGA
This sequence comes from Micraspis discolor, assembly GCA_030674115.1. NCBI lineage: Eukaryota > Metazoa > Arthropoda > Insecta > Coleoptera > Coccinellidae > Micraspis > Micraspis discolor. The sequence continues at coordinate 14,964 of JARTUT010001553.1, forward strand.
CGGCATCGGTAAAGTCTCTGTTTTAATATAAAACGTACACAACGCCTTCGTTTGGCGTTCATGTCATTGAAGAAGGAAAGGTACATCATTAGCATGTTTTTCAAACATTTATTACTTATTAATATGTTGCATCCTCAGAAATTTAATCATCATGAGTATAATCACGAGAATATTTTATTCATATGCTAAAATAGAAAAAAAAACTTAACATAAAATAAAGTTTAAAATGGGCATTCCCTTTTCGTTCATTTCTGCTAGTATAAAATGGTAATCAAATGAAATAAATATACAGGGTGTTCGGCACATGGACCGTCAAATTTTTTTGCGGCGTTGGTAGGGTCATTTGCTACCTTTTGAGTCTTGGAACCTGGGTCCTTAGTATTACGGTTACGGAGGTATGTTTTTTTTATTAGGTTTTTCTAAATTACCCAAAATGTACCCTTCGAAGCCCCATAACTTTTTTTGCTTGTGCTTTTACATGCATTTTTTTATTGTATTAAGTCTACATGAGTGTGTGTTTAAAAAAAACGTATTTATTGTTACAGATAACACCACAAAATTAACACGTGGGCCTATTAAAAAAAAATTTTTAAAGTATGAAAACATCTCCACTCCTATTGAAATTTTAAAAAAAGTTGCAGCTATTACAAACTTAGTTTTCTTTTAAAATGTTCTTTGGTTTATAACGTTGCTAACCATTTGCTATTTACGTAAGTCAATAAAAAAAATTATACTGCAAATAAGGTTTTAGTCAGAAGAGTGAAGAAAGTCGCACCTAAATAAAAGTACGGATTTCGACACAACACAGCGAGCAAGGAAATTTTACCTGCCCGTTTTAGACGCGTGTGAATTATCATTACTATTTCTGTCCTTAGGTTGGATTGGGTTAGTCGCCGCTGACTTGACCCTACCGTCATTCGAGATTTAGCTGTCTCTGCTGTTGGAAGTGTCTGTGCCGCGTTGTTCAGTTTTTTAAATTTGTATTTTTTTGTTTTTGTTATTTTTATCGACTTTTAGCTACTGTTGTTTTAATTTTGGTTGTTGATATGCCTTATTTCACCAACGCTGAGTATGCTGATATGGTAATGGCATATGGCAAGGCCGATGGTGTTGCTCGTGCAGCTCAAAGGATTTATCAAGCCAAATTTCCGATCGAAGATTACCCCACGACGAAACATTCTCGACGACTTATCGACGATTAAGAGAGACTGGAAACTCAAGAGCAACGACACGAATGCTTGTAGTTGGATCTTCTTCAAAGGCTTGAAGTATTTGATCGTCAACTGCTACATGGTGTTGCCTCACATTGACCCGAGGCTCTTGAAAATTTAAGTTTCAGTCTCTCTTAATCGTCGATAAGTCGTCGAGAATGTTTCGTCGTGGGGTAATCTTCGATCAGGAAATTTGGCTTGATAAATCCTTTGAGCTGCACTAGCAACACCATCGGCCTTGCCATATGCCATCACCATATCAGCATACTCAGCGTTGGTGAAATTAGGCATATCAACAACCAAAATTAAAACAACAGTAGCAAAAAGTCGATGAAAGTAACAAAAACAAAAAATACAAATTTAAAAACTGAACAACGCGGCACAGACACTTCCAACAGCAGAGACAGTTAAATCTCGAATGACGGTAGGGTCAAGTCAGCGGCGACTAACCCAATCCAACCTAAGGACAGAAATAGTAATGATAATTCACACGCGTCAAAAACCCCGAAAGGGCGTTTTGGGGCTCCTACCGCTCCCACGAAGCGAAAGCATCGTCGAGGTTTTTGACAATTCGCGGAGCTGGCGAATCTAAAAATTGCCCTTTAGTTAAGTTATTTTCGATAAGATTTAGGGGGGCTCCGGAATTCTAATGGGTTTTAAGGAGACATTTCGTCCTCGCTCTTGGAATATACAGCGACTCCCGGACCCCGGGCGTTCCGGCTTCGGAGTTTATTTCCCTTGTTCTGGGGCACCTTTGACCATTTCGACGAAAAACGTTTTCGTTGAAAAATTTCGGGCACTTAAAGAGCGCCGGGGGAGGGGGGTTCGCGGTCGCACCTCCTAGAAGGGGATACACCCTTTCGATCTGTATTAAGATTGCCCCGCGTTCGGCCCTTCGGGCCTCACGCTCATAATCTTCTCTGGTTCGTTTCTTACTATATTATTTAAACAAAATAAATTGTTAATTTTATTTCACCCGAAATTATTAATTACAAAAATGTAGGTACAGTTTAACACCTGTGACTAAGGTTGAAGATTTTTTCTAATTTTAAAGTTACGTATAGAGAGATTGAACTATATTGAAGAAACAAATAAAAACAAAAAAATAATTCTACACCAGATTTCTTATAAGATCATACAAAATATTTGTTTGAAAAAATCTTGATTATGTTTATAAGCGAGGATAATTAAGACAGCCCTGCCCATGCGCAATGTGATTGCTATATTCGAAACAATTTGTTTAATAATTACGAGAAAACAACTACAGGTACGTGAGGAGGATCAATCTAGTTTTCAAACTAGAGCAAGCGCGTAAAGTTCTTTTCATGAGAATGTTACGCCTTCAACACCTTAACTATTAAACCGATTCGAATGACCTGGACACTTTTCGGTACAGGAAAAAGTTGTCTGGAATCGAAAGGTTGAACAGGAGTATCGTCATTGTTAAAGGTGAAAGAAGCTTGGAGTCTTTCGAGCTTTCAATTAGTAATTGGTCAACCTTTGAAGATAGACCGACTTCGAGTTTCACAGTGGAAAAACGCGCAAAAATGTTCTGTTACTCATTCATTCGAAAAAGTGCACTCAGTATTTTAATATTTTTCAATTATACAAGCGTCACTCCATCAATCAACAATAATATCCTTTCAGGTGATTGACGTACGTTGTAACGCGTAAGATGTCAACAAGTTAAACGAAATTACTCTGGAGTGGTCATAAATTTTGAATGTTGATGCTGAAAGTACAATAAATACTCTTCAGTCTCGTTTCATCATACATGACTTCCCTTTTAGGTCTCATTCAATTCCCCTCCTCGATCGTTTCGCTTCCCGCTTCACATGAACGTGTTATTTCGTTAAAAGGACTTGCCCTTAATGTTCCATTTCGCTCACCCTACGAGTGCCTTCAGAAAAATGATGTGTATAATTAGGATATACAGGTTGTGGAAGCATAACTTATTTTCATTCAGGATATTACAAGAAGCAAAAAATTGCATCTATGAAATACCATGCTGATACGGAATATCTTAAATCGAAGAAACAAGAGGCCCTTTAAATTTACGAAAAAAGGAACATCAGAAATTTAAAGTATTACCGCACGCAAATGCGTGTGGTAATGGATTAGCAAGGGTTTTTCTCGCACGCTTTTTCTAAAGAATAAACTGAATAATGATATATCTCTATGCCACCGACGACGTTACTATGGAAACGGCATGTGAATAAGAATTAATACATTGTCATTATATTATGAATTTGTGTTTAAATATAAATAATATCAACTCGAATTCAATCAGTCAGCTCCGGTAAAATGGATACTTCGGGATCTGATGATGGCCTGCCCGAAGAAATATTAGCAGCTTCTTATGAAGCGAGTTTAAATTTGTTACCGGCCAAGTCGAAGATAGAATATGAGAAGCAATATTCAGAATTCATTGATTGGTGTAATTCCAAAAAAGTTCAACCGAGGAAGGAGGAAGTGTGTTCGGCGTATTTTTTGGAAATGTCGAAAATTTGGAGACCAAACACATTATGGTCCCGATATTCAATGATAAAGAGTGTTTGTAAACTGAAACAGGGTTTGGATATTGGAAAATTCCATAAATTAACTGCCTTCATTAAACGACAGAATATAGGATTTCGTCCAAAAAAGGCGAAAACTTTTAATGAAGAGGAAATAACAAAATTCATGAGTGAGGCATCTGATGAAATTTACTTGATGATGAAGTTGGTAACAATTTTTGGATTAGCTGGTGCCTGCAGACGAGAGGAACTTACAAAACTCACCATCGACGATATAGATGATAAAGGAGACTTGATCATCCTCAATATTAAGGACTCCAAAAATCATTCACCAAGATCGTTTGTTATATCCCAAGACACCAATAATGGATATTTTCTGAACATATACAGAAAATATATGAATTTACGTCCAAAATGTAAGATTCAACCTGTCGGAATCAATACAATAGGAAAAATACCGTCCGAAATTGCAGCTTACTGTCCACTAAAATTCTTAATTTGAATGGTTCTTCCTCTTCAAACTGTAATAGAGAATCATTATCTTCCAAGGAGCAGCTGACTTCGACCAATATGATGGCTTCTGCTATAAATTTTCATAACGCGACCAACTGCACGTTTACAATAAATATAACTAATAACTGAATATTTCTAATGAATATATTGATAATAATGGGAAGAAACAGAATGTACATAGATACCTTATCAAAATTCATTTTTATGTGCTGTTAGTATAGTTTTCTTTTCAATTAATAAAGAATTTATGAATATTATTACAGCTTAAATTTATTTCATAGGCTTGTAGTCTCTATGGACCGAACGTCAACGATGAGAGTACAATGGTAACGACTTGTCAGAGACTGTCATTCATGTGTATTTAGAATGATCAATTCACATTTGATCTGTGTGTTGAAATCGATCTCGTATAAGCGCTTGTAGAAAAAATATTGTTCCTAACTCGTGCGGAAAGTGTTTTTCCCGCACTCAACAGCTTCACGTTCGTTCAGGTAACGGCAGTTTCGTGCTGGAAAATATCACTTTCCGCACTTGTTAGGGAAATAACTATTCTTTACCTGTTAATAATAGGTTTTTTTTCATTTTGTTCTAAATTCATTGAAAATAAAGAAAACTGGCAACGGAAAATTGTTGATCTATTTGTAGAGTATGTTGTCCGTGATTTTTTCAACAACTTCAAAACAATATTTGATGTGAGCATCCCCAAAATACTTCTTGTGTTCCCGATCAAAACCATCTGCGTCTAAAAAGAAGAAAAGCACAAACTTCATACCACTTTTAGGAGTTTCCTAGACCCCCTTTTCAATTTGTCGAGATGAGTGAAATTCGAGTTTTCCTATAACGATTCGAGAACTACCCAAGTTTGCGATGTTCTATGGAAAGATCTGATTCGAAAAACCGGAAATTACCCCGGCAGAAGACTGCAAGAAAGGAAATGTGACGTATTAATAAGAATCTATGGCAAGTTTTATTTCTATTGTTATTGCCCTGGCGACTCTGAACTATTAAGATAACGAAACTGCTTGGTGAAATCGAAGAGCATCTCTGAAAAATGCGCGCTGGGTCGGTGGGAAGAGTGTTTATGTTATCTCTAATAGCCTATTATATCGGTAAGTTCCTTGGATTCATCGTTGAAACTTTCACATTCACAATGGGATATGTTCTTCGTAATTAACAGTTGTTTTCTACAATATGTTTCCAAATGAACTATTTTGTGTAGTGTGTGTAGAACTTGTAGTACCTACTCTACGATTTTTAAACTATCGATTACTGTTTATCCATCAAGATAAACAGGGTGTAAATAAGTGTAAAATATTTAAGAAGGTGATTCCTCATCGAAAAAAAGATAGGATCTTTCATATAAAAAAACTTTATTGGAGCATCCCTTGTTAAGATGCAGCCTCTCAAAGGGACTATATAAAATTTGTATAACATTTTTTTTCACAAGCACCAAAAAAGTTACAATAATGAAATTAACCTAACGTTTCCTACTAGCAAAAAGACACTTATCCAGGTATTTATTTGGTTTACCCTATGGTTGTAAGGGTAGGAAACGCAACCCCTAAAGTTTAGTTGCAATGTAACTTTTTGTCTTATTATTTGTTTACCATTTAAAAATTTATTTCCGATAGCCTGTTTCATTCTAAACAAAATATTCTCCTGAATTTTTGCCCAAAATAATCCAGTTCGCAGCAAAAAATTATTTTACGAACAACTACAGAGGTACATCGTCATAAATGCGAACTGGATTTATTATTATTGTTCGTAAAATAATTTTTTGCTGCGAACAGGTTTATTTTGGGCAAAAAACTCATGAGACATTTTTTGTTCAGAATGAAACAGGCTATCGGAAATAAATTTTTAAATGGTAAACAAATAATAAGACAAAAAGTTACATTGGAAATAAACTTAAGGGGTTGCGTTTGCCACCCTTACAACCATGGGGTAAACCAAATAAATAACTGGATAAGTGTCTTTTTGCTAGTAGGAAACGTTAGGTTAATTTAAATATTTGTAACTTTTTTGGTGCTTGAGAAAATAAATTGTTATACAAATATTATGTACTCCCCTTTGAGGAGCTGTATCTTAACAAGGGATGCTCCAATGAAGTTTCTTTATATGAAAGATCCTATCTTTTTTTCGATGAGGAATCATCTCCTTAAATATTTTACGAACTGGATTTATTATTATTCTGTAGTTAGTACCTGCATTAAATGACTAAATTGTAAATACAAAACTAATTTATTAATAACAATATTGTAACTTTTTTGGTGCTTGTGAAAAAAATTGTTATACAAATATTATGTACTCCCTTTGAGGGGCTGTATCTTAACAAGGGATGCTCCAATGAAGTTTCTTTATAGGATGAGAATGAGGAATCACCTCCTTAAATATTTTACACATATTTAGTTACACCCTGTATAGTGTTTTCGAAGACAAATATATTTTTTCCAAATTTAACAAATAAAGTGACACTTTTCAAACCTCATCGAATTTTTGAAACGTCATACTTTCCGTAACTAGTTACGAGAAGTAAAATATTTCGCAACTGGTGATAAAATAGTAATTTTCGTAAAATTGTGTTTTTTTGGATAAATAGACAAAATTCCCTGTTTATTGAATCTTGCCCATCGAAAGCATCTTTCAAAAAATTGGCAAGATTTTATTTAGTAAAAACTTTTGGGTTTCTAGACTGGTAAGTTTCAGAATGCCGTTTTGAAAAAGTCAATAAATTTGTATACTTCATGATTAAATCTCTTCTCTTCAAGCACAATTCGGTTTTTAACATCGAATTTAACAAGGCAAAACCCTCGTTACCCAACTGGTTGAACAAATAACTATTATATTTTTATTTTAAAATTTGTTCAATTTTTCATTCTATATTTCGATATTATTATATTTCAAGAATGTGTTTTGGAAGTTCAGAAATATGTATTTTTTGGTTGGCTAACACAATTTTTATATACCATCTCAATTGATCCTAAAAAAATTCTCAGTAATAAAAAAATTGTTTTCTTTTTTTTGATGGCACCTTCATTCTAATTAACATCGGCGAAAAACTAGTTTTCATCCCATTGAAACGTGGCAGGCGTCAAAATTTGTTTCTGGGGAACGGAAGGGTTTTATGAATCTTGGCACTTCGGCTTTTCAGGTAAAATGAAAGTATTTAGCAAAACCGCAGTTTTTTACCTACCTGTATAAAGAATTTATGAGAGAGTTATTCTGTACGTGCACCATTGAAAAGATTTAAAATATTTACTGCCTATCGGAATTGGAAAGATTTGTTCTACTTGCAGGTACCAGAGCTTAGTAGCGCAAAAAGGTCTCATTATATTGGTTTGACTTTTATTATAATAACTTGCCGTTGAGGCATTTGAAGTAGTTTATGGTGTTTCGTCTAATTTTACTCCTTATTTAAATGATTTTTTTGTGTTTGCGTGTTAATTATCTATAAATTCTATGAAGGGTGTAACTAAATAAGTGTAAAATATTTAAGGAGGTGATTCCTCATCGAAAAAAAGATAGGATCTTTCATATAAAGAAACTTCATTGGAGCATCCCTTGTTAAGATACAGCCCCTAAAAGGGAGTACATAAAATTTGTATAACAATTTTTTTCACAAGCACCAAAAAATTTATTTCTACGTGTAGTGTGTTTTGTTATTAATAAATAAGTTTTGTTTTTTCCATTTAGTCGTTTAATGCAGGTACTAACTACAGAATAATAATAAATCCAGTTCGCATTTATGACGATGAACCTACCTCTGTAGTTGTTCGTAATATAATTTTTTGCTGCGAACTGGTTTATTTTGAGCAAAAAACTCATGAAACATTTTTTGTTTAGAATGAAACAGGCTATCGGAAATAAATTTTTAAATGGTAAACAAATGATAAGACCAAAAGTTACATTGGAAATAAATTTTAGGGGTTGCGTTTCCCACCCTTACAACCATGGGGTAAACCAAATAAATAACTGGATAAGTGTCTTTTTGCTAGTACGAAACGTTAGGTAAATTTTAATATTGTAACTTTTTTAGTGCTTGTAAAAAATATTGTTATACAAATTTTTTGTACTCCCTTTGAGGGGCTGTATCTTAACAAGGGATGTTCCAATGAAGTTTCTTTATAAGAAAGATCCTATCTTTTTTTCGATGACTAATCATCTCCTTAAATATTTTACACTTATTTACACTCTATATATTCACAAGGTAACAATAGTCAGCGATGTCCTAGCTTTTTAGTTCGTAATATGAATTTGACCCCTTTCATTTGACAGATCCGTGTATTTGATATCCGAAAATCACCATCATAGCAGATGAAGATACAATTCACCAGATTTTTATCTTTTTAGATCCAACATGGCTGCCGATATAAATAGTGGATTTAATATTTGTCGTGATGATTCCGGTTTTTATTTGATTTCATAACTTTTTAAAATCGAATGAACTAGCATTAATATTGGCAATTAATATAGAGAAACTGGTAGATTTTATTTTGTTGATTATTGAAAATTTTTCACCATGTAATTTGCGACTAATACATAAGAATAAAGAGAACATCGTAAAATGTCAACTTAAAAAAAACAGCGAATGAGTTATCTTAAAATATCTTATGTTGATTATGCACATAATTAATTGATTCTAAATTATACATCATAATTAATTAAATTAAAATCACCGTGTGCCACATACATTATTCCTACTGTATGGTATTTTTCATTAGTTTCATAAGTTATGCAATTTAACAATATTGTATTTTGGGCCAAATAAATAAGTGTGAAATATTTTTCATTACTTCGATAATGAACAAAAAGTATTGTATTTAAAAAAACAGCGAATGAGTTATCATAAAATATCTTCCAGAAAAAATAAACTAATTCCAGTGGACTTTTTTATATCTTATGTTGATTATGCACATAATTAATTGATTCTAAATTATACGTCATAATTAATTAAATTAAAGTCACCGTGTGCCATATATATTTTTCCTACTGTATGGTATTTTTCATTAATTTCGTAAGTTATACAATTCAACAATATTGTATTTTGTACCAAATAAATAAGTGTGAAATATTTTTCATTACTTCGATAATGAAAAAAAGTATTATATTTAAAAAAAACAGCGAATGAGTTATCTTAAAATGTCTTCCAGAAAAATAAACTAATTCCAGTGGACTTTTCTATATCTTATGTTTATTATGCACATAATTGATTGATTCTAAATTATACATCATAATTCATTAAATTAAAGTCACCTGTGTGCCACATATATTTTTCCTACTGTATGGTTTTTTTCATTAATTTCATAAGTTATACAATTTAACAATATTGTATTTTGGACCAAATAAATAAGTGTGAAATATTTTTCATTACTTGATAATGAAAAAAAAGTATTGTATTTAAAAAAACAGCGAATGAGTTATCTTAGAATATCTTCCAGAAAAAATAAACTAATTCCAGTGGACTTTTTTATATCTTATGATGATTATGCGGATAATTAATTGATTCTAAATTATACATCATAATTAATTAAATTAAAGTCACTGTGTGCCACATATATTTTTCCTACTGTATGGTATTTTTCATTTATTTCATAAGTTACAATTTGAGAATATTGTATTTTGGATCAAATAAATAAGTGTGGAATATTTTTCATTGCTTCTGTTAATGAAAAAAAGTATTGTATTAAAAAATTGTACCTTATCTTCAGTTATTATAAGTAATATTTTATTGATATTCAATT
>JARTUT010001119.1:0-24922 GCA_030674115.1 Micraspis discolor
TCATTTAGTTCGCTATCGACTAGTACAAAAAGAATGGGAGAATGCCCTGACTAACCAAAAAAAATTAGTGTAAGTTTGAGGTTTAAGTAGTACTTCGTGTCTCAAGGGTAGAAAAGATTTTTTGCGGAATATAGACTACTGTAATTGCAGAAAAACGCCAGCTCCAGCCTCCATGTCTTTTGAGTGTTATCAAATCAGCCCCAGAGTTTGCTAGCAGCGTAGCAGAACTACGACGAAAACAATGTCCAATATACAGGGTGTTCTGGTTTGTTTCCGACATACTGAAATTGGTGATAAATCACATCATTTTAAGCAAAAAGGTTAGTACATAGGGGTTATTTAAGGTGAGAAATTCAAATTTGTGGTCGATTTTGTTGTAATTTCTGGAGGGCGCCACTGGTAATCATTTCGTCCGCTTTAAACCGTTCCAACTTTTTTGTGCTACCCTGTACGTCATTTTGGACTAGAAAAATCGATTTCCCTGGCTTTTCTAGTTAATAATATATTAGGTGTACAAATAAGTTTCCACCAGAAGGTTATGGAGAAATTGTCAGATGTAAAACGTAATATCCCAAGTTTAGTCATCTGGCAACACCATAACCTTAAAGTACTAGTGATTCCGTATCAGCATCACCTAATTTTTTTCGTGCAAAAATGTCAAGTTTTATTCCGAATAAGCATCATTTGCGGGAACTTTTGATTTACTTTTTTAATGTGAAAAAATCTGCAGCTGAGGCGCATCGATTGCTTCTAGAAGCATATGGTGACGCTGCTTTAAGTGAGAGCAGTTGTCAAGAATGGTTTCAAAAGTTTAAAAACGGTGAGTTTGACGTTAAAGACAAAGAACGCAGTGGAAGGCCGAAAGTGTACGAAGACATGGAATTAGAAGCACTATTGGAGGAAGATTCGTCCCAAACGCAAAAAGAACTTGCACTTACTCTACAAGTGACTCAACAAACAATTTCCCATCGTTTAAAATCGTTAGGAATTATTCAAAAACAAGGAAATTGGGTTCCATATGAACTAAAGCCGAGAGACGTTGAACGCCGATTATGCATGAGTGAAATGCTGCTTGCCAGGAATAAAAAAGAGTTTTTTGCATCGTATAGTCACTGGTGACGAAAAATGGATTCACTACGATAATCCAAAGAAGAGAAAGTCATGGGTTAAGCCCGGCGAACCATCAACATCGTCAGCTAAGCCGAATATTCATGGAAAAAAACTCATGCTGTGTATTTGGTGGGATCAGCTTGGTGTCGTATATTATGAATTGCTGAAACCAAGCGAAACCATTACTGGAGCTCTCTACCGAACACAATTGATGAGATTGAGTCGGGCACTTAAGGAAAAACGCGCCCATTACTACTCCAGACACGACAAAATTATTCTTTTACACGATAATGCTCGTCCACATGTTGCGGCGCCGGTAAAAACATACTTGGAAACACTCAACTGGGAAGTTTTACCCCACCCTCCGTATTCACCAGACTTAGCCCCTTCTGATTATCATCTGTTCCGGTCGATGGCACATGGTCAGTCCTAGCGTCTGATTACAATAAATCTAATTTTTATAAAAACCGCGGAAACTTATTTGTACACCAAATAAAAAATAAGGAAAATAGAAAATAAAAACTCAGTATTCGTAAAGCATCCCTACAACTATTTCAGGAAACAGAATATTCAAGGCAATTTAAATTCTCGTTCCCAAAAATGTTACTTGCTGTACAATTCTGGGTAAAGGAACCAATAAAATTCTTCGTTCTAAAGCGACGTTTCGACGATTTTTATCATCTTTTTCAGGCTAAAAACTACAATAAAATATACGATAATTAAATAAACACAACATGGCAAAGTATAAACAAATAGACAGATTTACAACAATAATATCAATAAAAAGAAAATATAGACCTTATTACTGTTCCACTACATATCTAAAGGATATTTACCTAAGAACAATTGACAGCTGATGAATTCAGCCACGTTAAACTTTTCATTATTTAAAAGAACATTAAAATAAACAATCAACAGTGTATAGGGAGGCAACATCGATGATATACATCCTTTGGTTTGTCTAGCATACAAATGAAACTGAAAGATAGTGAACCAGACACAATCTCTTATCAGTTGGCTGACAACCTGTTTATGCAATGCAAGTAGCATTGACTTAAAGATGAATGATCAGTATTAAAATTGACGGTATTAGGTGTAACTTTTATGAAAACCATCTCTTTAAAAAGGCGCTTGGATAGATTATTTTCGCGACACAATAAACGCGGGTTGTCCAAATCAAAACGGTGACCACTCTGAACGCAATGAGCTGAGGTTGTGGGTCTCATATTGACACAGTCATTATTATGCTGTTTCATCGTAGTCTCAAGATATTGTTTAGTCTGTCCTACATATTTAAAGTTACAACCCCGACAGTGTGTTTATTTAATTAACGAATATTTTATTGTAATTTTTCCTTTACCCAGAATTGTACAGCAAGCAGAATATTTGAATGGGAATAATTTTCGGAGAACTTTAGGGATCCTTTGGATTTAAATGCATTCTTATCTTTTAGGTAAAAAGGTTGAGAAAATCGATTTGTTGATTCCAAAACGGTGTACAGGGTAGCACAAAGAAGTTGCAACGGTTTCCATGGGTTAAAATGGTTGCCAGTGGCGCCCTCTAGAAAATACAACTAAATCGACCACCAATTTGAATTCATCGACCCAAAAAAACCCCTGCATACGAAATTTCATGAAAGGATTTCGAAGCAGTTAAAAGATATTAAAGAAAACGCGAATTATTTTTTTCAACTTCAACAACCTGTATCTCAGAAACGAAGCATTTCCAGACCCATGTTCATAGGAACTTAGAATTATGTGATCTAACACCCATTTCAGTTTGTCAGAAACAAATCAGAACACTCTGTATGGACGCGATTCAGGCAGTTCTAAAAAAGTTGCTATTTTGCTAGAAATTTTCCTGAATGTATTTTTACCGATTGGTTGTATTGTGCATTTACTTTTCTTGTACAGAATGAAGAGACGACCAAGAGGGTTACCCTTTATATTTCGGGGTTAGACAACCCTAGTGTTCCAATCTGCCAGTTGAAAACTCTATCGTAAAGCTTGACATTTAGGATGTTAAGGTGGATTTAGACTAAAAGAACATAGAGCTAGAGCTAGAACTGGAGCATTCTTTCGTTAATATCTAGTGTAAACTAAAGCTTGACGTATCTATTTACATCAAACGAACACCGAACTAGAACTAGAACAATCGCGAACACAAGAAAACTTTGATTAGACCGCTCAGTGGAGCGAGCGCGTCCGAACACGCTAGAATGTTTTAAGCAACTGTTCAAGCGCTCTTGTGCCGTTTACATCGAGCGAGCGAGCATTCTTAGAATATTCTATAGAATCTTTGCGAACGCACTAAGAACAACGAAAGAATGCTCTACGCCTGTTTACACTAGAAGAATTTGACGAAGTGGGGATAGAATGAGCATTCGCTCGTTTGGTGTAAATCCACCCTTATACGTATTCAGAACGTTTTGACAAACGAGCGCTATTTGTGTTATTTACCGTAGCTTATTCATCTCGCCAAAAAATGGAATTAAATCGTGAACATTTTCTTGATATTATTTTTTACAATTTTTGACGTGGATTAACTCAACAATTTTTGGCGATAAAGCTCCATCAAGGACCAGTGTTTATCGATGGAATGGTGAATTCAACCGAGGTCGTAGTTCACTCCAAGACGAATTTCGTGAAGGTCGTCCAAAATCAGTTTTTGTTCCGAAATTCATTGATGCTATGCGCCAACTGATATTGCAAGATCGTCATGTGACCTATCGTGAGATTGAGACAACCTTAGGCATTAGTGGTACCTGCATACATTCAATATTGCATGAACCTTTTCCGTCAAAAAAATTTGTTCGCGTTGGATCCCAAACGTCTATGACATCGTGACAGGTGATGAATCGTAGATTTACGCGTATGAGCCCAAAAAGTAAACAGCAGTCGACTGAGTGTATGGGTGTTTCAAGATGTGCCAAATCCAACAAAATTGCTCGAGCACGAAATACTTCCAAGCAAATGGTCGCCCTTTTTTTCGGAAAATTTTGACATGTCGCAATCGTACCACTAGAATAACGCAAAACAGTCAATTCTGAGTGGTACACACAACCCTTTGTTTGCCAGTTGTCTTCCAAGAAATCAGGAAAACCCACCGCCGAAAACGGCCCACCCATCATGACAATGCGAGCTCTCACACATCGACTCAAACAATTGCATTTTTGAGCACTCAAAACATCGATTTGATGAGTTATCTGCCGTATAGTCCTGAATTGACACCGAATGACTTCTTATTTACCCGTACGTAAAAAATATAATGAGAGGTCAACGTTTTTAACACCCGAAGAAGCGGTTGATGCGTTCAGAATGCATAATTTGGACATACCTCATTCAGAGTGGCAAAAGTGCTTCGACAACTGGTTCAAACGCATGTAAAAGTACGAGGGCCATTCAGAAACTAACCACCGATTGGTCACACTGCGGGTAGTGGGGGAGTAGCGCGCCATCTGTGCATTCACGCGCTCAGCAGGTCAGTCGGCATCAAGCCGTAGTCGAGTGAACATCGTACCTGCGCTAGATTAGTTTTTGTGGCAGTTTGAAATGTGTGCTGCAATAGAAAATCCCTCCAAATGTGAGGTGCGTGCTGTTATAAGGTTTTTACAGCCAAAGGATACTCTGCAGCAGCAGAGCTTTGTGCCGTGTACGGACCAAAATTTATGAGTGAAGGAGTTGTCCGTGAATGGGTACGTTTATTTAAAAGTGGACGAGAAAACGTTCATGATGAAGAGAGGAGTGGTAGACCATCATTGGTGACTGACGAACTCGTTCAGACAGTTGATGCAAAAGTTCGTGAAAATCGACGTTTCACAATGGCGGAGTTGTCTACGAAGAGCTCAAAGATGCGGTCACAGGCTGGCTCAAGGAACAAGCGGGTGATTTTTATGCAGAAGGAATTTCAAAGCTTGTGAAGAGATACGATAAGTGCCTCAATCGTATGGAGACTATGTCAAAAAATAGTGCAAAGATGTAGTTGTAAGATGTATATATTAAAATATTTTTACTTAACTTGGTGTATTTTTTTCAATTAACCGGAGGTTAGTTTCTGAACAGCCCTCGTATATAGATCCTAATGGGGAATATTTTAAAAAACAATAAAGCGATTTTAATATTAGTTTTTGTTTTCTGATCACGAAATATAAAAGGCAACCCTCGTATGAGCAGTGTGAAAAGTAGCATAATTAACATTCTGCTTTACTTCGAAAGTGCTTTTCAGCATTGAAAATTCTGACCATAATGTAAATGCGTTTACATTCTTTTATCTTTCAGATAGATTAGAAAGTAATACATTTTCTGTTACAGTTTTTCTTTCTTCGTTTTTCCAGTATTCAGAAAAAATTGTAAACAACAACAAGTAAATACTGCTTCGTCTGATTCTAAGACTTCGTTCATCTTCTCTTTTTGGCAAAATCATATGAATACAAGGTTGAAAACTGGTTGACTTTTATTGAATATAAAACTGACATTTAACAATTGATTAAGTAAATCGTCAAAATGATAATCAAATGCCTATCAGTGATCAAATTCATATTGTACATTCTAGTGTCTTTTGTATTGTATTTTGGCAACTGGCGTTGACAGATTAGGTAAGGAATTTAAATCGTACGTCTCGAAAGCGATGGTTTCGAATTATCATCTTATTTTAGTATTTGGCATGTGTTTAAATTTGATAGGAATGCCAGGGCTGACTACCATAAAATGAAAGACATAACTACATGACTGCTTACATCTCATTTGTGCATGAACCAAACTGTAATGGTCGACTTTCATTCGGTAATGAATTCCATCAAATACCTACCATTGTCTCAAAGTAAATGAGCCATGACAAAGTGCACATCCTGAAAACCTATGGTTTAAAAATCTGAAATTTTCTGCACGTCTGTAAAGAAGATATAAGCCAAAAAAGTGCATGACCCACTTTCCCTATTCAAAAAAATTAGAAGGGTTGATGGGCATGGCACAGGGTGCAAAAATCCTTCAATAATATATCAAAATTTGGTAGAAGAGAAACAAAAATTGGCCTATTTCAAACTTTGTAGCCAAATGTTTTTCTTCTGAGAAAATGAATTTGTTCCATAGTTTTGACCCTATAAATAATTCAAGGAATTATTTGGGTATATGGTTATAAATTCTTCTATTCAATAGGATAACTATAATACTTGAATTTTTTTTCTGATGTTAGGAATGAAGAGCTTTTGATTTTGATCTGAGTTGAGTTTTTCAATGTTAAGAAACTTTTATTTTCCACTGTCATCAGCATTGAAGTTTTTATTCCTATCATTCAAAAGTGATAGTTCAGCAGGATAAACTGGCTCAAAGGCTGAAGTAAGCTTGAAGAACAATGTAAGAAAAAGAAAATAAAAATCAAAAACTACTTTATCTGTAAATATTTATTAGTAAAATCATGTGTTTTGGCTAGACACTTTCTCTTTTATTGGTAAAGTTTGTCTGCCATGATATTTATTGCCATCCAGATCCAAAGAAAAGTTATAATCTACAGGATTCGCTAAGGCTCTTTCTATTTCAGCATCTAGATGTTCAGGTAAAATGAAATGTTTCGAATGAGCAATTTCTTTTTTGACAATTTCCTGTTGTAGCCTCTTCTTTTCCTCTCTTTTCTTTTCTGTAATGAGTTTGTTCTGTTTAGCATTTTCTAAGGCTTCCTTAAGTTCTTCAGCTACCCTAGCATCTCTATGTACTTTCTGTTTGGCATTCCATTCATCGTTTATTTTCATGCAATTTATTAAGTCTTCTTCAAACTCCTTTTTCTTCAAATCTAAATCTTCTTTTTGTTGATATTCTTCATTATATTTCAGAGTCAGAAATCTAGTTATTGTCTTTAGTTCAGTCCGATACTTGTTGTACAGTCTCTGAATTTCATCAGCTTCTTCTGGCGGTATTTGGGGTCTAGAAGGAACTCTGAACTTTTTAGTCTTTGCTGTGCCTTTCCACATAGGTTTTCTTGGATGCCTCCTCCATCTGATAATATTAAGATTTACCACATTTGTCGATATCGGTGAAACTTCTAAGCTGAGGTTTTTGAAATTATGTAGCAATCTTAGCATTTTTAAAAAATTGCAAGAAAAATGCTTGAAATATGTAATATTTATATTTCTTAAAGTGGGGTTAGTTTTTTCCGCATAGAGATTGTCTCTGTTTCTGCAATTTTGCCGTCAGATAGAGATAGAATGACATATGACCTGACATTTGTGATCGAATGGTGTGAACTCATTCACAGTTATGAAGACAGGGTTTATGACTAGTAGTAGGATAACGATGGGATAGAAAAGAATTCTCCAGCGGCGTTGACAAAGTCATTTTTCAATAGAGAAAATCTGAATATTCTATAACGTGAACTAATATTATCGTTATATTATGTTAACTTATCATAATTTCCATTTTATGAGATGATTCACATCGTGTTCGTCCAACAATTAGATCTTCAGACGTTATATAGATATAACCACATTCCCAAGAGGCTTAGCTGTAAATAAATGTTGGAAGTATGTTTGGCAACGCTGCTTCAAAATCATTTCAGTTCATTCAGACTTCATCGCTCTACTCGAAATCTTGCTAGAAGGTAGTGGATAAGTTCACACAGGTACACATATGTCACATTAGTAGTTCCAATGCCCTAACTTGTTGATGGTTTATTGCTGTCAAGTTGATGTGTCAAACTTATAATTTGTCAAAAATTATTAATTTTATCCTGTTTTTGTATATTTTCCTGATTTCTGAGCAATTTCAATTAGACTTTGGAATTCACCTTGATTATTCAAAAATTTAAATAGCAAGTTATCATTACAATATCAAGAGAAAAAGAAATATCTTTAAATTCCTCAAAATGAATAATTCTAGCCCTACAACTGGTAAGTTATTTATTCTGTTCCTCTCATAACCATGTTAAAATTTAAATGTTGTAAGGGGCGATTTCAACTCTAAATATAAAAAAAATAATTGTTATTGTTCGTTGATTCATTGTTCATTGGTGCTTAACAAATGACCTTTCTCGAATCATTTTACCGTTATGACGCGTCATGTAGTTGTTTGAGAGATTTCATTCACATATAACACTCATAATAGAATTACTACAGACATGTAAAGTCGATTCTCTTAATGGTTACTCATATAGCCTCATCAACCCTATTAGAAATATGTTTTCTCTGCTGAAGATAATTCGTAAGACTCAATAAAGTATGTTTCTTGAAAGTATAAAAGTGATCAAATTGAAAAAAAAAATTAAAACATCTGTTATGATAAGTGTGAAAGTAGAATCATGCAGTTTATTGAGCTTCAAACATGAATAATGAGGATAACTCTGCCAGGGAACCAAATTCATTGGAGGGTTTCATTGAAGATCCATATGTTCCAACTGCTAATTTTCAAACTCCAAGTTTTGATGATCCAGATCATGATAACTTATTCCATATTCACGAGGATTTATTGCGGCCTTCCCGGCTAGAATTTGATGACCCACCTAATTATTCTTGTGATAATGATGGTTCTTTGAAAGTTGAAGCTGAATTCTTCAAAGTGAATGCTATATTGCGAAAAGAAAAAATAGATGTACGTGTCACATTTTCCGATCTCAGCAAACCCTGTAAAGTAAATATGCCAACTGGCAATTCGAAGAAGTATTATGATTATGGCACAGGTAATCTATAATTCTTTGACTATTCTAGAATTGAAATTATTGATAATTTTCGAGTTGATTATAGGAGCATGTATTGTTCCTTTTAATTTCTTATAATCAGATCTAAATAGGAAAAATATTTATTTTTATCTGATTATGTGTACGTTTGTTTATTTCGAATATAATCTTTTAACCTTTGTGCCCTTCACTGATAAGGTTTATTTATTGGATAAAGATGTTAACTAGCAAAAATGAAGTTTTCTTTTGTAAGGTATATTTCTTGAATTTTTTCCAACAGAACACTTGGAATTTTTTTTATAGGAGCAAAAAAGTATGTCTTATTATTGATTATTTGATTTTCAGAAACAGCAATGGCTGCTGGAGACCAAGTGCCGGAATTAGCTAACTTATCGCTGGAAGAGAGGGCGAAGAAAGAAGAAGAATGGAGGCAGGAGTTGGCTCAGGTGGATGATGAGATCGCTACATTGCAAACTGTTCTGAATGCAAAGAGGAAACGTGCTGCGGAACTGAAAAAATTTCTTGGTATTGGTGTTTTGAAAGAGCTCTCAGATGATCTGAATCAAGGGATCAAAAACGTTAAAGAAAGCAATGTGTAAGTAACATAAAACGAGAGAACAAAATATCATTTTAGTTCTATTAAAAAAAATTATTTGTTAACTTTTTTTTTCAACAAAGTTTTATTTGTTTTTTTTTGTTATTGTTTTGTTTTTATTCTCTGATAGGTATCAAACAGTAGAGAATACAGTTGGTCAAGTTACTAAAGCTGTAACAGAGGCTCCCATGTGAGTAATTTTGAGTGCTTGATAATTTCGAGTGTTTTTCTCTGGAATTGAGTGATTAATATGAATATTTTTTTTTTAACCTGAATATTAGTAGTATTTTGGAAAAATTTAACTTCTTTAACAATTGGATGGTTTGCGATCCTGTTTGAAAAAAATTTAGTTGTTGAAAAAATATTTGATAGATTTCTCATAATAAAAGTTGTTAGTATCATTCAGTAAGCTTCCAGAAATATTTTCTTACTACTTTCAATTCTCCCCCCTATTTCAAATTTGTAGATGATCAATTGATATGATGTATGCTTTTCTAGTTATCAAAAAACCACTTCTCTGTTTGGTGGGCTAACTAGTAACATCAGCAGTAAGATTGGTCAAATGAAACAGTCAGATTCATTCCGTTCCATTGAAGAAAAGGTGGGATCTGCCTATGAGAATGTCAAAGTGAGTACTTGCCTCTTGTTGTTGAAACTTGTGTGATGTTTTGAATATATGATGATACAGTTTTCAGTGTTAGTTCATGATATTGTGTTCATGATTACTTCAATTCATTGCATATTCATTGCACACTCTATAAAAGAACAATTTGACTTTGTTGATATGAAATCAGTTTAGAATAAATAGTACCCATTATCAAGTTTATAGCATTTCTTGTAATTGTTTATCTTAAGTTATAGATGGTCTATGGGTTTTCATGAGGCTTGTAGTTTTGAAACTCAATTTTTCATTGAAGAAAATTGTTGAAGAAACATAATTAGTGGTATACGGCTTTGATTATTGTACAGGCTGATTATTTTTTCCGAAATTTCAAATATTGTTTGCTTGCCACTTATTATATTTCTTGATTAATTTTCCAATTTAATTTAATATCGTTCAATTTTCTAAGTTTGTGTTATTAGTTGAGTTGAGAATGTTGCTTGAAGAGGTAATTGAGGTTGAGGGAATTCTGAAATTTCTCTTCTCTTACAGGAAACTATGGTAATTTGGCTTTTACAACTGCATGATTTCACTTAGTATCTCATTGGTTTCAAAGCACATTGTGTATTGTGGTAGTTACATTACATTGATGTTTGTTCTTTGATCTTTGGTAACAGAAAATTTATCTTTTTTCTGTACTTGGGAATTTCCAAGTTATCACACAGTTAGATATTATCAAAAAAATTATACCTTACGCTGATCATGTACAACAAAATTAGTGAATATTCATAACGTTTCAGTGCACTTATTAAAAAGATTTGTATATGGGTAATAGTCTTAGAATACTTCCTCTCTAAAATAAATTTACTACTTCCCATTATACGGGAAATAGCTTGCATATAAATAAAACATCCTGTATATTGCTGGTTTTTTAAGTAAATTATGCAATTCTAGGATGATTGTATGTAGCATACCCTAAACTATATCTATTGCAAGAAGCATTAAATAACTCTTGGACCATTTGCAATAGATATTGTGAATCCTACATAAAATGGTCATAGAACTTTATGATACATCTTGAAATGCAAAAATATACAGGGCGTTGAAGAATAATAGGAAAAACTTCCACTAAACTCTTTAATACTTTGGTTTAATATTGTGATTTGATTATGATCAGTGGTAACTTGGATTCCTAACCATTCTAACCTTTCACTGACTCAAAACTATTTCCAGACAAAAGTTGTCTCAAGATCCAACTCCCAGCAGAGTTTAGCAGATGATGGGTCACGATCTCGTTCAGGTTCTGTAGCTACGAGTCCAACTATCCCAGAGGAGAAACCGTTAGCCTAAATTTTGGAATAAGGATTATTTGCGAACCTCCAAGGCCTTTCCAGTGTTTTTTATATATTCTATAATAACTAATATTTATTTATCCACAAGAAGCACATATGCAAAAAATCAGAAAATCTCTTTATTTGTGTGTTTGAATTAATGATTTTGTTTGTTATTCCTGTTTACACTATTGAAGTTTAGAAGACTTGGATATCTTATGGTGGCTAAAGGAACTTATTTGCTTCAAGTATTTATTAGTTTTGTACAGAACCTAGGTTTTAAAATGAGACAATTGTTTTGTCGTAACTGTCATCTATATGAAGTTATATTTTTTGCAATGATGCTTTAAAATGTTTAGATTATTGCCTTAAATATCCAGAGGTTGAAAATGTAGCCAGTTCTTGTAGTGGGAACTCGATTTTGCCTTCACCATTCAACTTATGGAGTATTTAAGCGATAATATAGTGATTTATTGTAAGTGATGTAACTTGTAATTAATATATATATAAAATATCACTTCTGTTTATTTACCTTCCCAAAATTCGTAATGAGTCTCATTTCATCATCAAAGCCAAAAAAAAGATATATTTTGAGGTTTCATTCATCCAATAATCATACCATCTCCGTTAATGGTCAAGATGTCTTCTAACATGAAGTGTGCGCTTGTTTGCAGAGTTGATATGGGTTTATTATTTTTAAGTTGGCTATATCAGCTTTTTTATGAAGTGCAATTGTAGTTTGATCCCACTGCGAAGGAGTTTTACTATTTATTAGTCAGGCGTTGAAGAGTTTGCAAATAACTTGATGTAAGGCTGTACCTACATGCTTTGTAGCTTGGATTTCATTTCCACCTGCGTTCTCATTATTTTCCATTATTCCTTCAAGGGTATCTTCTAGTCCAGCTTGCATAATTTTCAGGTTCTTGGTTTTGATTGTTGTATTTGTTGCTTGTACCCGCAATTCCCTTAAGTTCAGCGTAGAAAGCCTTGACAATATTCAAGATCTCCATTATATATGATGTTATATGGCAATTTTACTCTTCAAACTTATAAATATTTTTTCTGCCTTCCGAGATGGTTTTTCAAATTCCTTCATTATTTTCAATGACCTTGTGTATTTCGTTTTATTGTAAGTTCTTATATCTCTGTGAATTTACTTTGAGACTCTGCTGAGCTGTTTTAATTTTTCTATTCCCTACTTGTCTTCATCATTGCTTTTGTAGATGTGTTGAGTTCACATATTTTTCAGGTATTTCAGATTTGCTATGCCATTGAATTAAATCCGTAGCTTAATTTGAACGATTCGGATTCAATTAAACTATTGGTTATGAATTTTGAAATCAGGTTTAACTTTTCGTTTAATTGAAGAAATTCAACATATTCTGTTCCTGATATTAAAATCTATGAATTTGCACACGATTGTGGATCTCCACTACTCCCAAAAATATAATGGTATTTTAAAACATCCCTTACTTTCTGTAAACACACTGGAAGATAATGAAATATTGAAAACTAGTAAGCGGGTAGATCAATAGGCCCGTAGATCCATAGGCCAGTAGTTCAATAGGCCAGTAGTTCAATAGGCCAGTAGTTCAATTGGCCCATGGATCAATATAGACCATAGATCAATAGGGCCCATACATCAATGAAGAGCGCAGAAACACGAAACACGTCAAAATACCCGTTGAAAGCGAAAAACTTGAAAGAACTGTAAAAATACGAAGAAACGCGAAAAACACGAAAGAATCCAAATAAACACGAAAGAAACCGAAGTTACACGAAAGAAACCTAAATTACACGAAACAACGCGAGAAAACACGAAAGAACACCAAGTAACACAAAAAATCTAAAGGAACCTGAAAAAACCCGAAACACAAAAGTACTTGTAAATTGCACACCCCGTATATCACCCGATCGCAAATTCATTGTAAATCGCACACCCTGTATGACATTATACCGAAATCAGCTCCCATTTGCGAGAAAACTTGAAGAAAAATGCATATGGGACACCCTGTATATAATTGATTCGCAGTGGGTGCTTTCATCATAAAAACAAACCGAAAGAATATCGTTTATAACTCTATCGTTTCAAGTTCAGTGCATTTCACAAAGAAAGAACCCGACCAAATACGAAAAACGCGAAAAAAACATGATAGAACCCAAAGTAACACGAAAGAACGAAAAAATCCAAAGGAAATCAAAAACCCCAAAGGAGCACAAAATCAACGAAAGCGCGCAAAAACTCGAAGGAAAGCTTAAAACCCCGAGGAGCACACAAAAACCGAAAGCGTGCAAAAATAATGTAAAAACTTTTAAATTGCACGCCCTGTATATCAATCGATCGCAAAATCATTGTTAATGGCACACCCTGTATGAGATTTCATTGAATTTAGCTCCCTTAAGCGGAAAAGCACGAAAGCTAGAGAAAAACTCTGGTGAATGTCAGCGCTACTCAGATCTGACACCCTGTATATGAATCGAAAATATTTTATCGAATTAAGATCCCGTAAGTCGAACAGCCGAAATAACTCGATGGAAAGTATTTGTTAATAATAGATTACGCACATGGGACACCCTGTATACAATTGAATCACATTGGGTGCTTTTTCCAATAAAAAAAAACCAAAGTAATGTCCTTTCAATTCGCAATCGGTGAATTTCACAAAGATAAAATAAAAATTATTCGATAGTGGTCCGAAGATGTAATAGGGAACTTGGAATTTCGTGAACCGAGTAGATCCGATCGTCGATCGGAAGTTTTGTGTTTCCAACTATTTATTCAGTGATTCTATACAATTGCCTCAAGGTCTATGATTTCAAGACGATTGAATCGCGAAACCCGTTCGGGTTTCTCCGTGGGAAAATTGTGACAGAATGAAATGAATGAATTCAAAACGGAAAATCTCGGTCTATCCGTGATTTCTGAGGCCGTTTGAACTGAATTAAAAGAAGGGTTACACTTTATGTAAAGAAAATCCTACCTGATTGAAGGTTCTTTTGAGAATATCCGTTGTTTACATGTATGTAACGCATATGCGTTCATTCTTGAGAGATAACTGAAATGAATCGATACGCTTGATTGATTTATCTTTGATTTATAATCGAATAAATACCTGAGAACCTCTCTTTAAACCAATTTCGAGCTAATTTTTCAACTCCAGATCGTCTTTACATAATATCGTCGTATTGACATCGATTGTATTATTTTTTGATATTCCTTCATGTTATTTACTGAAAATAAAGGGAATAAATCGTTATGAGACACGAATATAATGCATAATATTACCTATAACGGTCCAATTCCACCAATTTTATACTTGAAATGATCTATTCCTCGTTCGTCGTTTGACGTTTTATGATAACTGACCGGGCTCGAACGAACATCGAAATATATCACTTCAAGATGGAAAAAAATGAATTAGCGCGAAAATGGACTGAAAAAGGACGATTTTCAAACGCTTATTTGAGGTGTTTTTCTTTCGATTCGTGAATCGTAGGTGCTGTCTAGAGATTCGGAATCTCCTGTAGATTCTTATTCGAGTGCTTGGAAAACGCAAACAATCTTCAACCGCCCATATCGAGCGAAAAATTGATGCCGTATTTTCAAATTTGGAGCTCGCGTTCGGCTATCATCGGAATCGTATGATAAAATATGACACTTCTCCTCGAATTTTCGAGGAAATTGCCGAATTTCGAATGAAGAATTCGCGGCCTTATATCGCTACTTGGATATGAAAATTGGTACCCAGAGATGGGAAATTTCACGTAGATTCGTTTTCTACCGATCGCGGGGCGATTTATATCGTTTTCGACCGGCACGGAGGGAAAACGTAGGTGCGGTTTTTGACGTTTTAGGAAGTCGCGAGTCTAAAATTGCCGTTTTATATGCATAATTTTCGTATAGATTTCGAGGGGCTCCGCGGCTGAGCTCGTAGCCACGCATGGGGACGTTCCTCGTCCAGAAAAAGCGACCCCCCTCCCCGCGAGATGCTCCGGCTTCATAGGAGTACTTTCGCCCGTTTTTCGCCTTTGGGCGATTTCGCGAAAATGGCCGATTTCGCGATTTTCGTTTGAAAATTTCGGGCACTTTAAGAGCGCCCGAGGGGGTTTTCGGGGTCGCTTCTCCTAGAAGAGGATACGCCTTTTCGATCTGTTTTAAGATTGCCTCGGGTTCGGCCCTGCGGGTCTCACGCTCGGCTACGCCTCGCGGGTCCCCTAACGGGACCAATTTTGATTTTTTCTCTGGTCCCCGATCTTATTACTTTATTATATAGACTAGTAAGCGGGTAGATCAATAGGCCCGTAGATCCATAGGCCCGTAGATCCATAGGCCAGTAGTTCAATAGGCCAGTAGTTCAATAGGCCAGTAGTTCAATTGGCCCATGGATCAATATAGGCCATAGATCAATATAGACCGCAGATCAATAGGACCCATACATCAATGAAGCGCGCAGAAACACGAAACACGTCAAATTACCCGTTGAAAGCGAAAAAGCTTGAAAGAACTTGAAAAAACACGGAGAAACGCGAAAAAACACGAAGGAATCCGAAGAAACACGAAAGGAACCGAAGTTATACGAAAGAAACCGAAATTACACGAAACAACGCGAGAAAACACGAAAGAACACCAAGTAACACAAAAAATCTAAAGGAACCTGAAAAAAACCCGAAACACAAAAGTACTTGTAAATTGCACACCCCGTATATCACCCGATCGTAAACTTATTCTAAATTGAACACCCTGTATGACATTTTATCGAAATCCGCACCCATTCGCAAGAAAACTTGAAGGAGAATGCATATGAGACACTCAGTATACAATTGATTAGCAGTGAAAAACCAAAAGAATATCGTTGTAACTCCATCTATTCGAGTTCAGTAATTACCACGAAGGAAGTATCAAAATTATTCTATGGAGCTCCTATGTAACACCCGTATATGTTTCGAGGATAATTTTTCCGTAAAAAAACCCGAAGGAAACACAAAAACTTGAAAAAACTTGAGAGCGCAAAAAAACAGAAGAACTTGTAAAGTGCTCACCCCGTATATCACCCGATCGCAAATTCATTGTAAATCGCACACCCTGTTTGACATTTTACCGAAATTAGCTTTCACACGTGAAAAAACATGATGAAAAATGAATATGGGACACCCAGTATATAATTGATTTGCAGTGGGTGCTTTCATCATAAGAAACAAACCGAAAGAATATCGTTTTAACTCTATCGTTTCAAGTTCGGTGCATTCCACGAAGAAAGAACCCGACGAAACACGGAAAAACTTGAAAGAACCCGAAGTACCACGAAAGAACGAAAAATATCCAAAGGAACCGAAAAAACCCCGAAGGAGCACAAAATCTTCGAAAGCGCGCAAAAAAACTCGAAGGAAAGCTTAAAACCCCGAGGGAGCACAAAAAACCGAAAGCGTGCAAAAAATAACGAAAGAACTTTTAAATTGCACATCCTGTATATCAATCGATTGCGAAATCATTGTTAATGGCACACCCTGTATGAGATTTCATTGAATTTAGCTCCCTTACGCGGAAAAGCACGAAAGCTGGAGAAAAACTCTGGTGAATGTCAGCGCTACTCAGATCTGACACCCTGTATATGAATCGAATATATTTTATCGAATTAAGATCCAAAACTGCCCGAAACAACACAAAAACTCGAATTTGCGCGAAAAAAATCAAATTAACTTGTAAATTGCACACCCCGTATATCACCCGATCGCAAATTCATTGTGAATCGCACACCCTGTATGACATTATACCGAAATCAGCTCCCATTCGCGAGAGAACTTGAAGAAAAATGCATATGGGACACCCCGTATATAATTGATTCGCAGTGGGTGCTTTCTTCATAAAAAACAAACCGAAAGAATATCGTTTATAACTCTATCGTTTCGAGTTCAGTGCATTCCACCAAGAAAGAAACCGACCAAATACGAAAAAACGCGGAAAACATGATAGAACCCTAAGTAACACGAAATCTCTCGAAGAAAGAATCTGGTGAAAATCAGTGCTTTCCATAAGCACAGCCTGTATAGCGATTTTTTCGAGATAGCACAGCCTGTATAGCGATTCATCGCGATCTGTGTGCATTCTTCAAGGACGAAAATGAATTAGCGCGAAAATAGAGCCTGAAATGACGATTTTCAAACGCATATTTGAGGTGTTTTTCTTGCGATTCACGAACCGTGGTGGTATCTAGAGATTCGGAATCTCCTGTAGATTCTTTTCGAGTGCTTGAAAGCGCAAACAGTCTTTCACCGCCCATATCGAGCGAAAAATTGATGCCGTATTTTCAAATTTGGAGCTCGCGTTCGGCTATCATCGGAATTGTATGATAAAATATGACACTTTTCCTCGAATTATCGAGAAAATTGCCGAATTTGGAATGAAGAATTCGCGGCCTTGACTCGCTACTTGGATGTGAAAATTGGAACCCAGAGATGGGAAATTTCACGTAGATTCGTTTTCTACCGATCGCGGGGCGATTTATATCGTTTTCGACCGGCACGGAGGAAAACGTAGGTGCGGTTTTTGACGTTTCAGGAAGTCGCGAGTCTAAAATTGCCGTTTTATATGCATAATTTTCGTATAGATTTCGAGGGGCTCCGCGGTCCGTACCGGTACCACATTATGAGGAATGTCTTTTTCTTGAAAAAAGCGACCGATCTCGGCCGGAGAAATGGCCCCGTTCGTCCGTGAGATCTTCCCCTTGGGGACACTTTCGGCGATTTCGCGAAAATCGTCGATTTCGCGATTTTCTTTCGAAAATTTCGGGCATTTTAAGAGCGCCCGGGGGGGGTTTCGGGGTCGCTTCTCCTAGAGGAGGATTCGCTTTTTCGATTTTTTTTAAGATTCCCTCTCGAGCGGCCCTGTGGGCTGCTCTCGAAAGCTTCGCTTTCCGGGTCCCGACGGGACCACCTGTCAAAATTTTCTCTGGTTCCCGATCTTATCGTTTTAATATAATAGACTAGTAAGCGGGTAGATCAATAGGCCCGTAGATCCACAGGCCAGTAGTTCAATAGGCCAGTAGTTCAATTGGCCCATGGATCAATATAGACCATAGATCAATATAGACCATAGATCAATAGGGCCCATACATCAATGAAGCGCGCAGAAACACTAAACACGTCAAAAACCCGATGAAAGCGAAAAACATAAAAGTATTGGAAAACACGAAGAAACGCGAAAAACAAAGAAGAATCCGAAGAAAGACGAAAGAAACCGAAATTACATGAAACAACGCGAGAAAACACGAAAGAACACCAAGTAACACGAAAAATCTAATGGAACCTGCAAAAAACCCGAAACACAAAAGTACTTGTAAATTGCACACCCCGTATATCACCCGAACGTAATCTCATTGTAAATTGCACACCTTGTATGACATTTTATCGAAATCAGCTCCCATTCGCGAGAAAACTTGAAGAGAAATGCATATGAGACACTCAGTATACAATTGATTAGCTTTAAAAAAAAACCAAGAGAATATCGTTGTTAGTCCATCTATTCGAGTTCAGTAATTACCACGAATTAAGTATCGAAATTATTCTATGGAGCTCCTATGTAACACCCCGTATATGTTTCGAAAATAATTTTTCCGTAAAACATTCCGAAGGAACACAAAAAACTTGAAAAACTTGAGCGCGCGCAAAAAAACAGAAGAACTTGTAAAGTACTCACCCAGTATATCACCCGATCGCAAATTCATTGTAAATCGCACACCCTGTATGACATTTTACCGAAATCAGCTCTCATTCGTGAGAAAACCTGAAGAAAATGCATATGGGACACCCAGTATATATTTGATCCGCAGTGGGTGCTTTCATCATAAAAACAAACCGAAAGAATATCGTTTATAACTCTATCGTTTCAAGTTCAGTGCATTCCACCAAGAAAGAACCCGACCAAATACGAAAAAACGCGAAAAACATGATAGAACCCAAAGTAACACGAAAGAACGAAAAATCCAAAGGAACTCAAAAACCTCGAAGGAGCACAAAATCAACGAAAGCGCGCAAAAATACTCGAAGGAAAGCTTGAAACCCCGAGGGAGCACAAAACCGAAAGCGTGCAAAAATAATGAAAGAACTTGTAAATTGCACACCCTGTATATCAATCGATCGCGAATTCATTGTTAATGGCACACCCTGTATGACATTTCATTGAATTCAGCTCCCTTACGCGGAAAAAGCACGAAAGCTAGAGAAAACTCTGGTGAATGTCAGCGCTACTCAGATCTGATACCCTGTATATGAATCGAATATATTTTATCGAATTCAGAACTGAAACACACCGAAGAATCACGAAAAACTCGAATTTGCGCGAAAAAATCAAATTTACTTATAAATTGAGCACCCGTAATATCACATGATCGTAAATTCATTGTCAATCGCACACCCTGTATGACATTTTATCGAAATTAGATCCCACTCTCTAATTGGTTCGCAGTGGGTGCTTTTTCCATAAAAATTCAGACGGAAAATCTCTCGAAGAAAGAATCTGGTGAAAATCAGTGCTTTCCATAAGCACAGCCTGTATAGCGATTTTTTCGAGATAGCACAGCCTGTATAGCGATTCATCGCGATCTGTGTTCATTCTTCAAGGACGAAAATGAATTGGCGCGAAAATAGAGCCTGAAATGACGATTTTCAAACGCATATTTGAGGTGTTTTTTCGCGATTCTTGAAAAGTGGGTGGTATCTAGAGATTCGGAATCTCCTGTAGATTCTTAATCGAGCAATTGGAAGGCCAAAAAATCTTCGACAGCCCATATCGAGCGAAAAATTGATGCCGTATTTTCAAATTTGGAGCTCGCGTTCGGCTATCATCGGAATCGTATGAGAAACTATGACACTTCTGATCGAAATATCGAGTAAATTGCCGAATTTGGAATGAAGAATTCGCGGCCTTATCTCGCTACTTGGATATGAAAATTGGTACCCAGAGATGGGGAATTTCCTCAAGTTTCATTTTCTACCGCCGAAAATAAGTTTTGAGGCTCGTACCGCCCGCACGAATCGAAAGCATCATGGGTGATTTTGACGTTTCGCGGGGCTGGCGAAACTTGCCGTTTTACTTACGAAATTTTAGCCTAGAAATAGGGGGCTCCGGAATTCTAATGGGTTCTAAGGAAACCGGACGTCCTCGCTCTCGGAATATGTGGCGAGTCCTGGACGCTGGGCGTTTCGGCTTCGAGCCTATTTCCTTTTTCCGGGGCACTTTTGGCGATTTCGCGAAAAACGTCATTTTCGCGATTTTCGTTCGAAAATTTCGGGCACTTTAAGAGCGCCCGGGGGTTTTCGGGGTCGCTTCTCCCAGAAGAGGATACGCCTTTTCGATCTGGTTTAAGATTGCCCCGGGTTCGGCCCTGCGGGTCTCACGCTCGGCTACGCCTCGCGGGTCCCTAACGGGACCACCTGTCAAAATTTTTCTCTGGTTCCCGATCTTATCATTTTAATATATTAGACTAGTAAGCGGGTAGATCAATAGGCCCGTAGATCCATAGGCCAGTAGTTCAATAGGCCAGTAGTTCAATTGGCCCATGGATCAATATAGACCATAGATCAATATAGACCATAGATCGATAGGGCCCATACATCAATGAAGCGCGCAGAAACACTAAACACGTCAAAAACCCGATGAAAGCGAAAAAACATGAAAGTACTGAAAAAAACACGAAGAAACGCGAAGAAAACGAAAGAAACCGAAGGAAGAAAGAAACCGAAAAGAAACAGACGAAACACGAAAGAACACCAAGTAACACAAAAATCTAATGGAACCTGAAAAAACCCGAAAC
The DNA here is from genome assembly GCA_030674115.1 of Micraspis discolor. Lineage (NCBI taxonomy): Eukaryota > Metazoa > Arthropoda > Insecta > Coleoptera > Coccinellidae > Micraspis > Micraspis discolor. The sequence continues at coordinate 21,106 of JARTUT010001119.1, forward strand.
ACAAAAGTACTTGTAAATTGCACACCCCGTATATCACCCGATCGTAAACTCATTGTAAATTGCACACCTTGTATGACATTTTATCGAAATCAGCTCCCATTCATGAGAAAACTTGAAGAGAAATGCATATGAGACACTCAGTATACAATTGATTAGCTTTAAAAAAAAAACCAAGAGAATATCGTTGTTACTCCATCTATTCGAGTTCAGTAATTACCACGAAGGAAGTATCAAAATTATTCTATGGAGCTCCTATGTAACACCCCGTATATGTTTCGACAATAATTTTTCCGTAAAACAACCCGAAGGAACACAAAAAACTTGAAAAAACTTGAGAGCGCGCAAAAAAACAGAAGAACTTGTAAAGTGCTCACCCCGTATATCACCCGATCGCAAATTCATTGTAAATCGCACACCCTGTATGACATTATACCGAAATCAGCTTTCATTCAGCGAGAAAACCTGAAGAAAAATGCATATGGGACACCCAGTATATAATTGATTCGCAGTGGGTGGTTTCATCATAAAAACAAACCGAAAGAATATCGTTTATAACTCTATCGTTTCAAGTTCAGTGCATTCCACCAAGAAAGAACCTGACCAAATACGAAAAAACGCGAAAAACATGATAGAACCCAAAGTAACACGAAAGAACGAAAAATCCAAAGGAACTCAAAACCCTGAGGGAGCACAAAATCAACGAAAGCGCGCAAAAAAACTCGAAGGAAAGTTTGAAACCCCGAGGAGCACAAAAAACCGAAAGCGTGCAAAAATAATGAAAAAACTTTTAAATTGCACGCCCTGTATATCAATCGATCGCGAAATCATTGTTAATGGCACACCCTGTATGAGATTTCATTGAATTCAGCGCGGAAAAGCACGAAAGCTAGAGAAAAACTCTGGTGAATGTCAGCGCTACTCAGATCTGACACACTGTATATGCATCGAATATATTTTATCGAATTCAGAACCAAAACACACCGAAGGAACACTAAAAACTCGAATTTGCGCGAAAAAAATCAAATTAACTTGTGAATCGAGCACCTCGTATATCACATGATTGCAAATTCATTGTAAATCGTTCACCCTGTATGACATTTTATCGAAATTAGATCCCACTCTATAATTGGTTCGCAGTGGGTGCTTTTTCCATAAATAATTCAGACGGAAAATCTCTCGAAGAAAGACTCTGGTGAAAGTTAGTGCTTCCAAAGTGCACAGCTCGTATATCAATCGATCGCAATCGGTGCATTCCACAAAGGTAGTATAAGCATTATTCGATAAAGCTTTCATGTAACACCTTGTATATGAATCGAAAATAATTTTTCCATAAAAAATAAACCCAAAGAATATCGTTTCAACTCCATCAATTTCACAAAGGTAAAATGAAAATTATTCGAAAAGGTCTGAACGTGTATTCATGAACAGAGTGCTTTCCTGAATAAACTAAGTGTGTCGGATTTTGACATAGAGTATCATAAGTTGGGTCCGAGTTTCGAGAGGGCAATGAATTCGCGCGAAAATAGACTGGAAAAATGACGATTTTCAAACGCATATTTGAGATGTTTTTCTTGAGAGTCGTGTAAGATAAGTGGTATCTAGAGATTCGTAATCTCCTGTAGATTCTTATTCGAGTGCTTGGAAAACGCAAAAGATCTTCCACCGCCCATATCGAGAGAAAAATTGATGCCGTATTTTCAAATTTGGAGCTCGCGTTCGGCTATCATCGGAATCGTATGATAAAATATGACACTTCTCCTCGAATTATCGAGAAAATTGCCGAATTTGGAATGAATATCCCCGGCCTTGACTCGCTACTTGGATGTGGAAATTGGTACCCAGAGATGGGAAATTTCACGTAGATTCGTTTTCTACCGATCGCGGGGGCGATTTATATCGTTTTCGAGCGGCACGAAGGGAAAACGTAGGTGCGGTTTTTGACGTTTCAGAGAAGTCGGGAGTCTAAAATTGCCGTTTTATATGCATAATTTTCGTATAGATTTCGAGGGCTCCGCGGTCCGTACCGGTACCACATTATGAGGAATGTCTTTTTCTTGAAAAAGTGACCGATCTCGGCCGGAGAAATGGCCCCGTTCGTCCGTGAGATCTTCCCCTTGGGGACACTTTCGGCGATTTCGTGAAAATCGCCGATTTCGCGATTTTCGTTTGAAAATTTCGGGCACTTTAAGAGCGCCCGGGGGGTTTCGGGGTCGCTTCTCCTAGAAGAGGATACGCCTTTTCGATCTGTTTTAAGATTGCCTCGGGGTTCGGCCCTGCAGTCTCACGCTCGGCTACGCCTCGCGGGTCCCTGACGGGACCATTTTCGATTTTTTTCTCTGGTTCCCGATCTTATCGCTTTTATTATATTGATGATAACTGGCAAAAATATTATATTTTGTCATAATTTCTGTCGGCAGCGCTACCTGATGTGGGAAATTTTTTTCCGTAATCGGGAAATACAATATAATTGCATACATCATATTTTTAGAGATCTCACTCTAGGGTTTAGGATAAAAGGAAACAAATAACTTCAATATTTTTATTTGAAGTGGTTCTTCATAACAGAAGAAAGTTTCTTATTGCTTGTTGCAAACTTGCTCTTTAACAAGCACATTAGATACCACATTATGTACAACCTTTATTCTTATTTCTAGAACGTGAGTTCCTAGGGTATTCTCTATATGTGATGTATTCCTCATCCTACCAATAAAATAAATACTCCTAAGAATTATGGCATTTGGGTGGTTCTTGGGTTATTTATAACATCTTCCAGTCTGGTTCATTTTATTTTTATGTTACTTTTTTTTCTCGAGAAATTATGCTGTTTGGTTCACCAAGGTTTGATTTCTCTTTCTTAATAAATGCATTGTGGATATTCTGGAATGGCATCTCGACCAGCAAAGTTAAAATAACAGAGGCTATAACAATAACTATTATTTCTTGGAGGTTTATCTGAAAAAAATAAATACATTTATTTTTTTGAGAAATGTCCTAAGTTTAGAGCTTCAAACCATACTGACGAGTCCAGTGTATAGGTTAGGGACGAAACGAAAGTAGAGATAAAAAACTACAGTGGTATTAATTAAAACTTTTTTTCCGAATTATTTGAAAGCAATTAATTTAAGAACTTACATTAGTCCTCCAGAATGAATAAGTATCTGTGTGTCTTGTGGTTCCTACATTATAAAAGAAGATAGGAAATTGAGTCAAATATACGGTGTACGAAATCTTAGTCCACACGGAAAATCCTGGCCAGGAGAAAATTTTCCCAAGAAAAGCTACAAGAATATTGATAATTATATACTTTGGTTGAACTGGTAACATTTTTTTTTACCTTCATGACCAACATGGACAGAAAATATAATCCAACCAAAAGCTATACACCAAAATATTGGCGCAAAAGCAGCATACCAGGCAGCATCCATTGGGTTATACTTATAGTTTATGCTTCCCATATAGGCGGGTCCCAAAAATGATATAAGAAAACTGACTAGAGCAATAGAATTTCCAATCCTTGTTTGTAACTGCAACGATAACAAATTTGAATAATTAGTTTAACTAATTAATGATACAAAGAGGTGGTCAACTGAAAATGGAAGAGCTATTTCTACGGTTATTATCAACATTTTGTTTCCTTTGATTGAACAATTGAATAATAATTTTTCACTCAAGTTTTTATCGTAGGTATAAGAAACGCCCTAGGCTTGTGTCCCTCTAGTTCAGCTTAACAGAGTGCTTATCAACCTGCCAAATGTCTTAAATTTTCGAATCTTTCGGCACAAATGATATCATCCTGTTTAGATGGATACACTGATGT
>JARTUT010001989.1:0-24889 GCA_030674115.1 Micraspis discolor
AATGATCTATCATAATTTTTTATTAAAGGACACCTAGTTGGTTTTTCAAATGCAAGTTTAGGTGATCAAACTGAATTTCTTCAAGCAAGTATAATTGCACACCTTAATCTGGGATCACTTGTAATCTGTCCAAGAAAATTGTTATTGGAATTCAGTACAGAGAATAATCATCAAGTAGAGTAACATCACTTTAAAAATATTAACTTTATATTTCATATTTTTAACAGTATGATATCAAGAGACCTCATAGACCTGTTCACTGGTCAATACTCAAGAAAGTCTATCAAGGAGAAGAAACTACAGAAATATCAGTGTTTGGAATATCATAGATCATTTTTTCTGGCTTTGAGTGAAAAAAGCAATGTGACCTTGGAAGTTTTCATAATGATGGTTTCACGATTTGGAAATCTTAAAAGAAAATTACAAATGTATGAAGATAACATCCAATAATTCTGAGGTTTTGTTGGAATTTTTCACTAGAAAGGGATGGTTTATAATCTTGCAGTAGAAACAAATTATGTTAGAACAACAGGAATCTATGTTTATGGTGTTGAACTTTTTACCAGATAATTAGTATTTTGTATCTTCCTTCTGTATATGGACCTCATCTGATGAAACATGAGTGAGTGAATCATTTCTTAGAGCAAAAATAATGTTTTTAACAATTCAGAAAAAATGAAAAAGTATTGTATTGAACTCAAGAACGTATGGTTAAAATTAACGCAATAGTCAAAGACTCACCCTGTATATGGTTATCGAGCAGGTCATAAAATGAGTAGAATGGGTTTCATTACTACTTATACGACTTCAGTTAGTCCCAATATATCAAAAACAATAAGGAATATTTCTGTGGTAATCGATGGTTCGATACAGGTAATCGAGGATTCAGAAATGCGATATTTCGAGGTAGAAAGGGAAGGCGATCTCGCGAGTGAAGCGAGCACCGTAAAGTTCACGAGACGGACTTTCGTTAGGTGCATTTCACATGCCTTTACGACCACGATAATATTTTCAAAAAATTATCTAAAACACCGATTTCCCGGTTTTTCGCGAAAGATGGTCCGGTAAAATTGAAAAGGCTTTTCCACGGACACGATCAGGAAACGCCGTTTTCATATGTGTACTCCTGAGAATCGGACGTTTGGATAGGGCTATTCGTATCTTCCAATCGCAATTAAAAATATTCTAAATTAATTGCTGAAAATAGCTTACTTCGGCTCAAACGCAAATTTCCAGATCATCAGTCACGTCCGACGTTCACGGAACATTGTCACATAATTTCAATTACAATTATAATACATACCCCGTATAATATTTTGAAAATTTTTCAATTCATACGATTCGTAAGAGCCCTGGTGAGGTATACTCTTATAGTTTAACAGTCTACGATATGTTTTTATGAAATTCAAAAATGTACCCAGCATAGATCCAGTTTGGCAATCCCTAGCCAATTCATTTCACCCCTGTCGATTCCTACTCTGAAATGACAATTGTCATTGACATTTTAATCTTATGTATTGTAATCGCAACCAAACAATAAACAAATCAAAATGAATATTTCGCAGGTAGGGATTTGCAGATAGCAGATAATACTTTATTCGGGTTGTTCATTTCAATTTTCACTCAACAAAGAAACATACGAACGACCGTGTAAAATTCATCGTGCTTGGTTGTATTTATTTATATAAATGAATCTATCAAAATATGACTACCTATATTCATCATTCGTAATCAATGGATATTTTCATAAAAACCTTTTTGCAGGTAGGATTTCCTCACATATAGTGTAATCTTTCTTTTAATTCAGTTCAAACGGCCTCAGAAATCACAGAGAAACGAACTATATTTCTAAAATAGTGTTTTTAAAATTCCATTCCCTCAATTTTTATCTAACGAAATCTTGACATTTCTGTTTCGTACGGGCAGTAGAAACCCATTTTCATATCCAAGTAGAGAGTTAAGACCGAAAGTCGAGAATTATTCCATTCTGTCACAATTTCCACGAAGAAACCCGAACGGGTTTCGTGAAGAATCGTCTTGAAAACATAGACCTTGCGGCAATTGTATAGAATCACAGAATAAATCCGTTCCACGGTTTATGCGGGAACAACTGGAAATTGAGTAGCCTCTATTTATCTGCACATCTTTAGAGCTTTATCGAATAATAATAATTTTTTATTCAACATTAGTAAAATTCACGGAAGTGAATCGATGCTGGAGTTGAATTAATATTATTTCAGTTTTTTTTTTGGAGAAAGCACCCACTGCGAATCAATTATATAGAGGGTGTCCCATATGCTTTGCCTATTATTAACAAATACTTTCCATCGAGTTATTTCGGCTCTTTCTGCTTACGGGTTCTTAATTCGATAAAATATTTTCGATTCATATACAGGGTGTCACATCTGAGTTGCGCATTCCTAGCGCTGACTTTCACCAGAGTTTTCCTCAAGTTTTCGTGTTTTTCCGCGTACGGGAGCTAATTTCAATAAAATGTCATACAGGGTGTGCGATTTAAATGTTCTTTTGGTATTTCTTGCGCTCTTTCGGTTTTTCGCGCTCCTTCGGGGTTTTGGGTTCCTTTGGATTTTTGCGTTCTTTCGTGTTACTTCGGGTTCATTCGTATTTTTCGCGTTCTTTCGTGTTCCATCAGGTTCTTTCGTGTTTTTCCGGTTCTTTTATGTTTTTCGCTCTCGACGAGGTTTTGCGTTCCTTCGAGTTTTTCAGGTTCCTTTGGGCTTTTTGCGATCTTTCGTGTTTCTCTGCGTTCTTTCGTGTTACTTAGGGTTCTTTCGTGTTACTTCGGGTTCTTTCGTGTTTCTTCGGGTCATTCATGTTTTTCGCGTTCTTTCGTATTTCTTCGAGTTCTTTCGTGTTATTTCGCGTTTCTTCGTGTTTCTTCCAGTTCTTTCATGTTTTTCTCTTTCGACGGATTTTTTTGCGTTCCTTCGGGTTTCTTAGGTTCCTTTGGGATTTTTGTGTTCTTTCGTATTTCTTCCCGATTTTTGTGTTTTTCGCTTTCTTTCGTGTTTCTTCAGGTCCTTTCGTGTTTTTCGCGTTCTTTCGTGTATCTTCGAGTTCTTTCGTGTTTCTTCCAGTTCTTTCGTATTTTTGCTTTCAACGGTTTTGCGTTCCTTCGAGTTTTTGGGTTCCTTTGGGCTTTTGCGTTTTCGTGTTTCTTTGCTTTCAACGGATTTTTGCCGTGTTTCGTGTTTCTGTGCGCTTTATTGATCTATGGGCCTCATTTATCTATGGTCTATATTGATCTATGGGCTTATGGATCTACTGGCCTATATTGATTTACGGGCCTCATTTAACTATGGTTTATATTGATCTATGGGCTTATGGATCTACTGGCCTATATTGATCTACGGGCTTTTTGATCTACAGGCCTATAGATCTACTGGCTTACTAGTACATCTTATAACTCACCAGTTACAAACTCGAATAAGCGTGGACTTCAGCTGATGGAAAGACTATTCTGCTCTATTTTCGTTTCAGATTATGTGCCGGAATTGAAAAACACTATTACAGTCCCTGATTTCTCAGTTCTGAGTTGTAGATAACAGAAAATTTTGGAAAGTGATGATGGGTTAAACCGCCGGTATGCAGAAAATATGGAAAATGGATTTTCAATACTAAACTTCACCGCGTTATCTCCTCTCTTGGGTCATAACAGAAAATATATATATTAAGAAATAATGGGCTCCTAAGTAAATTTGTGTACCCTCTAGAGGCCTTTCAGTAGTAATGGCAAATCCTAGATCATTCAAGCGATTCTTAAAAACAAATTTTGTTCATACAGCCATACACTAACTAACGGCCGATCAACATAAAAATCAACTGATCAGCTCTTAAATCTATGATCTACTGTCATTCGAGTTGCTTGAGGATGATCAACTAGTTTAATTGGACCACCTCGTCAGTTAACACAGTGGTCAAATATTTCAGATAAATTGTATGTCAAGTGTCACTTTGAGTTTCTGAAACGCAAATTAAGGTCAAACTGATGTCAAAAACGTTGTCAACTAATTGGTGCTGCTCGGGAAATATGAACAATAACGTAATTTAGCTTCAAGGTTGCGTGGATTTGATTTTTGTTTATTCTTTTTGTCACGGAAAAAGGAAATCAAGCGATATTGTAATACCAGAGGCGGTTTCCCAATAGAAGTCAACCAAATGGGGTTACTTTCAGACAAGAATTCCATTATTTCAAAGAACATGGACAATATCCTAGTAAGGCTGAGCATATTGATGACTTAAATTTCGAATCCAATTGATGAATCAGTGAAGGAGGAACCGTCTCTAAGTAGTCATCAATTTCGTTCCAAATTAGGAAATTTGCAGCCATACCTATTTCAAAAGGTTCAAGAACTGTTGCTACAAGATCTGCCCCAACGATTACAATTTTGTAACCAACAAACCTTTCATTATCTATTTAGCGACGACGCTATTTTTTCTAGCAATGTAATTTATAATATCAACAATGCCCACGAATGGGATAGAGTAAACTCGCATTTGAAGAAAATAAATAAATAAACTACACAGTACAGTATTTAGAAATTCAAATGTAAATTCTATGTTAATCCTCAGTTTTGCCTTCCATAATGTGTTTCGAATGTTTATTTTACACTAGTTGACCCGGAAAACGTTGTTTTACCGTATAAATAATTTTTAAGTAATTTTTTGCGAAGACAAGAAATAGCTTGATTATTGTAGGTGTGTAAGAATGTGGTATATGCGTGAAATATACATGGAGCGCTGTGAAGGATAAGGGAATATGAAAACAACAAAATACAAACATTATTATTAAGTTATTATAATTTATTCCTTAAATTTTATATTAAACAATTACGACAGTAATACTAACAAACAATATCAATCTCTCAATGCTATAGCGTGTACAATAATTTTTGTTAGTCCATCTTTAGCTAACGCAAACAAACTGGAACTAGTATTACGGCTCAAATCAGACCCTTTGCGTTTTATTGGCATTGCTCACTGTACAAAACACACATAAATAGAATTAATGAAATTATTTAATGATGAAAAATGTTGTAGGTATAATCGGAGACAGAATTTTTGCCGCAGTTTTTGAATGATTAGTTTGAATTCATGAAATTATAGCAAAAATATAAGTTTCATGAAAAAATTTTTCAGACAAAAGTTGTAAAAAATTTAATTTTACGAAAAAATTGTCTCTTATAATTTTCTCATACAACCAATACTTCCATCAATATTTCAAAATAAAGATTCATTATGATTGATTCAAATTTTTGGAAACTACAAAAATCTAAATTGTTAAATCACATTTTTTAAATAAAATTAAATTAAAATTACATTTCTATCAGATCTAATATCTTAACCGTAATGTCAAAAACTAAAGAGCATTAATTTGTAAAATATTGAAATGAAATCACGGCAAAAATCTCGGCCCTAATTTATTTAATAATAGGTTGTCAAATATCTCCCTTCCGCGTTTTTGTTCTTTATTCAAGGCTTTATAAAAAGTGTTACAGTGATCGGATTCAGTTAAAATATGCGCCGTTTTGTTCGATAATCTGTTTTCATCTAGACGGCAACTTCATAATAGCTCCCTCGTAGACGCCCCCCTCATTATTTGCAAAGAACTCGGACAGCCACTTTTCACACGCCTCTTTTGAGTTCAACTTTACACCACCAAGGGCGTTCGCCATGGACAGGAACAGGTGGTAATCACTTGGCGCTATGTCCGGGCTATATGGTGGATGCGATAAAACCTCCCATCCTAGCTCCCGTAGCTTCTGATGAGTCATCAACGAAGTCTGTTGTCCTGGTGGAACACTACACCCTTTCTGTTGGCCAATTCTGCCGCTTCTGGTCGATCGCCTGCTTCAAGCGGTCCAGTTATTCGCAGTACATGGTAGAATTAAGCGCCTGGCCATATGGGGGAGCAGCTCATAGTGGATGATTGCCTTCCAATCCCACTAGACACACAGCAAAACCTTCCTGGCCGTCAATCCCGGCCTGGCCACTGGGACTATTCACCTGCCTTCGACCACTACCGTTTTCATTTGATATTGTCGTATGTGATCCATTTTTCGTCGCCAGTCACCATTCGCTCCAAGAATGGGTCGAGTTCGTTCCGTTTCAGCAGCATATCGCAGGCGTCGATTCGGTCCAGAAAAATTTTTGCGTCAAATCATGCGGCACCCTGACATCAAGCTGTTTTTTGTTTCCAGCCTTCAGCAGATGGTTTAAAATGGTTTGATGACTAACTTCCATCTCCTGGGAGATGTCATGATATGCCACAATGCCGGTTCAACTCGATGAATTCCATGATTTGATCGGTATTATTCATCATAGGTCTTCCGCCGGCTGGCTTATCCATGGTGTCGTTTTCACGGGCTCCGAATCGCCTAAACCATTCCTCCGCGGTTCGAACTGATAGAGAACCATCCCCCAAAACACCATTAACCTCACGGAACGTTTCTCTATCGAATTTGCCTTTAACGAAGGAAAACTTTAAAATAGCGCGAATTTCGGCGTTAGTGAACTCCATATTTACACGTCTATAACTGTTGAACGCAATATCCAAACTAATTATGCATAGCGTCGTTTGGTAGGTCACGACCTTTCAAATTATGTATAGTGTCGCCAGTTACGAGCTCTGTAGCGCTTGGTACATAGCCGCGAAATTCAAAAGACAAAAAGGCTAAAAGGTGATATTTGACAACCTATTATTAGGTTGTACACACGTTCGTTTACATATTTATGTGAATATAAGACTGTTTTACAAAAGCGAAAAATTTTATTTTTCATAATCATATCGAAAATATATGGTTAGAAATGGTAAAAAAATTGAATACAAAAAAAAATTCACCCAATTTTTATAAACATTAAATTCCACCGAATCTTTTTTGACCGTTTCCAACAACATTTTGGATATAAATAAAAAAAGTATACTTACATCCCTAAAGTCGTTGTAGGTGGAGGCTCGTGCGACGTGTTGAGTACCTTTGAGGTTACGAAAATCACTTGATTCACTTATCGTGCAGAATACACTCAAAATTGATAATTTCATTTTTATTAATGAAATAGGAATGATTAATAGTTGACATTAGAGTTACACTGACATAGCAAAATAATAATAGTCAACGTTACTACTTTATTAATGAAATAGGAATGATTAATAGTTAATATTAGAGTTACACTGAGATAGCAAAATAATAATTGTCAACGTTACGACTACACTTGATGCATAAACAATAATGATGGCTGACAACTGTGTAGGGAGTGAGAGAAGTCATATTGTGTGAGAGAAACAGGAGACCGTCTTCGTTGTCATCCCTTTTTCCGTGCTGTTTACTGGGTCAGAAATGACACCTGTAGGCAACTTGTGGGGATGATTAATTAAATGACGATTGATCAGTTATCGACCGGGGATGGAAAATGTTTGAATTACTAAAATTGGGCAAATAATTTCAGAGAAATAATAAAATAATTTTTCGTACTTCCGGGCCTAAAGTGACAACTTCACTCCCTTGTGGCAGGTACTAAAGTGTCACATTTAATCCCGGAACGATTAAATCACAAACAAACGAATTTAAGGGATATTTTATTGAAAAATACAATTAATTAGAATGGTAATTAACGTTAATATTCAAATTAATATTGTGACAGTTCGTCATATTGACCAGTCTTTCCTTGGTTAATGCAGCAGGTAACTGACGAGTAACAGATAGGTCCTTATCATACTGAACTGGTGTTTGTTTCGAAGATCCTGCGGAAACAGGAAGCGAGAATGAGGACTGTGGTATAACTATAGTGGACGAATCGGCGACTTGACAAAATATTTTATCTGAATTTATTTGTTTATTTTTAATAGACGATTCAATATATCCGCGGCCACGTTGGAGGATTTCCATCCTCCATGTCTCTTCAGCACGTCTATTGTTGCTCCCGAATCAGCTAACAAAGACGCAGATGTGCCTCTAAAACAATGTCCCGTATAAGACGTCGCATTTTCTAATTTCAAGAAAGCTGCTATTTGCCGTGGAAATGTACCAAACATGAACAAAAAATTTTTTTCCTACTACTCAATGCGTAGTACATTCTTTGTTGATGTATTGAACAAAAAATTTTGAATGAGGTGTCCCTGTCTTTCGCAATGCCACATATTTTCGAAATATCGCCACAAAACTGATGGCACTGTTTTCTGAATTTTTGATCACCCGTAAGAACTGATCTACCTGCTCAGACTTGAGAATTCTTGACTTCTTTGGCGTAAATCCTCATTTCTTCTCTTCAAAAGAGCTAATAATTTTGGAAATTTACCTATATCAATATCTTCTCTAATGTTAATAACCGATTTCAGCATTGAGTAATGTGCCCAGAGAGTTGAGGCACAAACCGCTTTTGATTTATCATTGAAGTAGACTAACAGCGCATTTTCAGTAGGTTGTCTCACATTTTTTAAGCGGCTCCACTTTTTAAAAGCATCGTACTGCTGCTCGTATAGTTTTCTAGATTTCGGTGGTAACAATTCTTCACATACTTCGGCTGCTCTTTTATCAATATCAGATACACCTTCTTCACTCATGATACCAATAATTATCATCATCATTACCCTCCTTGCGGTCGGGCCATAAACTTTACCTTCAGGATTAAATGTACTACTTCAGTCCCGCGGTATATAATATACTATTTTTCGAACTTGATTCTTCGAACTAAATTTTTTTTATATTGCAGATTTTGGCGCTCTTGTTCACCCGAACAGAGTTCCTATCATTTTGCCCAAATGTCTGTAATTTTGGGATATCGAGCCGAAAATAGTCTCAATCGATTGGGTTCGACTCCCTGATGAAGAATCCGTGGCGAAACTTGAGTCTGTCCGGCCGTATCCTCTCTAGCGTCCAAAAGGGATGAGCTAGAGTTTCCATATTTTCAGAATATGTTAATTGTCCAAATATCTCAGTCAGGTTCGTTATTGGGCCAAATCCGTCAGATGGTTCAGTAGTTATGCGCATCTGAAATTTTGTTTCCTCAATAACTTCTAATTCTAGTAGTTGATACTTGAAATATTGTTAGGGAAGGCTGCAACAAAACGGGTCGCAGAATTTCGCAGAAATCGTCTCGCTAGAAAATCTTTGAAAAATTCCCAAAAAAAATTTTTCAATACTCACTATCTCATAAGATTTCTTTCGGATTTCAATAAGAATTCGTGAATATATTGAGGTGATCGATATCTTATTTATCCTCAAATTTCATTGTCGTAGCTTCTTCCCATCTAAAGATGTGATCATTTTATTCATTTACTCAAGAGAAAAGAGAAATGACATGAAGTCCTGTGATATTCTTTGAACGATGGCCATCGCAGATCGATATTCGATTGACAAATGCCGGGCTCATTAATCAGTGTCAGTTGGCGTGATATTAATCAATATTTTTCGTAATGGGAAATCATAGAAATAAAATTAAATCTCGGCGGCTGAAATAATATACGTTGTCAAAATTCAGAAAAGCACTGACGTAAGTTTTTAGGGAAGAATAGCTTCGAACAAAACTCGGGGAATATTATGAGTAGTTATTTTTAATTTGAGATATAGGTTTGTTCATTCATTAGGCGTTCATATTTGCATCACATTGTCCCATAGTACGAGAAAAGACTTCACCTGATCAGAGAGCTTATAGATTTGTTATGGTTTGAATATTTACTCGCAAGTAGCTCAACAAGAGCGCCAAAGCAATCTGACCTCACGTCAGTGCTTTCTTAATTTTTAAATTCTCGTTAGTTCTTATTTGAATACGAATCATACTGGTTATCAAATCAACTTTACTGGAGTGCTTGTTTACTTTAAGACTCAACACTTTTTGACTCACCTATTATTTCTGAGAAGTGAGTTTTCAAAGTTTGAATATACTCGTAAGTGCGCTAAAGCTAACTGATATTATGTTAGTGCTTTCCAAATTGTTTTATGATCTATTGTGATTGGAGTCATAGACGCCTTAGTTGTAAGTTTTTCGTTTTAAAAATGTCAGTTGTCAGATTATGACTTAACTAAATTTACGATTCCAAAGTCAGTTATATATATATATATATTCTTTTGAACTTTAGTCTTACAAAAAAATGTCTGTTTACAACTGTTTATACATTGGAATGTGTTACAACTATTTTAATGATTCTGAAAATCCATGTTGAATTCGTATCAGTGTGTCTGAACCTTCTGGCCTCATCTCAGTGATGTTCTGTTTTTTTATGTAGATTTTTTAATTGATTGATCTCAGATCGTAAATTTGGACGTTGCTATTAGTACAAAATTTCTGCCGTAAGTTGATTTTTTGTGAACTGAAAATTTTGCAGAAGTACAAATCCAAGACACAAAAGCCTTTTTATACGCCACTGCGTCTTCCCCATATCCCAGTCGATCGTAACGGCCAACAGTTCTTGGTACAAAAACGTACCTAATTACATCGGCAGATATCCATCATAAATGCACCTCATTTCTTACATAGCGAGACGCTGCAAGGTACGATAAGGGTCGATCATGGCCTCTTCGATTTCAGATTTAGATGCACTGATAATATGGGAAAAATTTGTGAAGGACGGTGGGACGAGGACCGAATCATGAACTGGACGCAATGTTAACGGTACGTTGATGGTCATATGCATCGAATTCTTTAAATTGGCGAGTTTTAACATATCCATTGGACCGTGGGCATTTCGAAGCGGAAATGGGTTGTCGTTACGATTGGTGATGATGCATTTATCGTGAATTCGATAAGACATTCGAGGCGTACAGGGTAGAACGCTAAATTTGGATGTTCTATCTGAGTTGCAAAAAGTCCAAACATAATATCGATAGAAATGCGGTCAGAAATCGCTAGATACGATAGGGAAATCGGTAGTGGTATGATTTGTTTCTTCATGAACTTGAATTTAGAATGAAAAATTTAGAAAATCACTAACGTGAGGTCAGGAGCTCTTGAGCTCTCATTCTAGAATCTTTTCCCGTACTCAGGAACAGGGTTATACTAATACAACCTCCTCGATGAATGGAGAAACTCAAATTAAGAATAACTTTTCACAGTTTTGCTCAAGTTTTGTTCAAAGCTCAAATTCCTTTCTCCTAAGAACCAATGAAAAATAGGCATATGAACTCCATCTGTAACAATTAAGAATATGTATTTCACTAATTTCTTGTCAATTGAATCAATTGATTGCATATGGTAACATAATCAGGAAATTTTATCTATCGGTAAACGTTTTCTTCCATCATTCTTCATGTTATATTGGGTGACTTTAATTTATGTTTTAATAATCCTGACCATAAAAGTAACGTGTTTTGTGACTTAATGGCCTCATATGGCTTTGTTCGTTGTATCTTTTACCTACCTACTAGAGGAAGAAATTGCATTGACAATATATTCGTGAATTTTTCTGTCGATAATTTCACTTCACAGGTTGTTGACTTTGAGTGTTCGGATCACAGAGCTCAGGTGGTTACCGTGGATGTTGTGACTGATGTAAAAATCCGGGGACAAGGTGGTGAGGCAAATACGCCCTTTGACACAGAGAGGTATGAACTGTTTTCATGATATTCTCTGCAATATTTCTTGGAACTTTGTCAAGGATGGTAGTTTGAGTGTTGATGAGCGTTTCAACATTTTTAATGATACATTAACTAACGCATTTTTATTTTCTTTCCCTTTGAGAAAGGTTGCGGCCAGGAAGGCTGATGGTGGTGTGAAGTGGTTTCTTCAGAATTGCGGGAGGTACGTAGTCGTTTGAGCTTGTTGAATGACATGTATGCAAGATACCAGACTGATGATCTTCTGGTTGCCCGTAGGAAATTGAAAAACATTTATAAGAGTAAAATAAAGCAGGCTAAAATAGGAGCAAATGATAAAATTATAAAAAGCTCTAATAATCGCTCTCGTACAATGTGGAACCTTATTAATAACATGAAAAACTCTACACGGTTGGATCGCAACCCTTTATATCTCCCCAGGAATTCAATAATTATTTTGTAACAATTGCGAAGAAAACTATCGAGGGCTGCCAAATAAAGTTCATGATCCGGTTAACTTAGTTGCGAATGAGGGTAAAAACCCTTTTCTTTTTCCGAAGTCTCTTTTTGCGATGTAAGGGATGCTATAAGTGCATTGAAAAATAGTAGGAGTACAGATTACTATGGATTGTCCTCAATATTAATAAAAAAAAATATAAATAATCTTGTTTTTCCGTTGACAATACTGTTCAACTTATGTATTGCCAACAATACATATCCTGGTTGCCTAAAAATTTCCAAAGTCATCCCTTTATTTAAGAAAGGTGATGTTGAACAATTACATAACTATAGGCCGATATCTCTAGTGCCGATTCTGTCAAGGTTTTTGAGAAACTACTTTGCTCGCAATTAGTGGATTTAGAAGTGGTAGGAGCACATCTGATGCAATTTTAGCTTTTGTGGATCATGTTTTGAGTTGTTTTGAGGGGAAAACGTCGTGTTCCTTGTTTTTAGATCTAGCGAAGGCCTTCGACTGTGTTTCCGGCCCTATATTGCTCGGAAAGCTTCGAGCGTATGGATGCTCCGAGAGCAGTTGTGCTTTTCTATCATCCTATATCTCAGGTAGAACCCAGTCTGTTTTTTCAATGATATGTGGTCCGACAGGAAAGATATCACATTAGGTATTCCGCAAGGATCGGTTTTGGGTCCTGTACTCTTTCTTGTTTTTATAAACGACCTTCCGCATTTCTTGAAGGTATTCTCCGTCTTGCTTTACGCGGATGACACAACTGTCTCGATGAGTTCAGCGGATTTGGGTGCGGTTCTGGAGGAAAGTAGGACCGCGATGTTCAAGGCCTTTGAATGGTTCAGCTCAAATGAACTGGTTGAAAATAGAGAAAAGACTGTGGAGCTGATATTTTCCATGAAGAAAACTGGAAATATGACTCCTATAGGGTCAACAAAATTTTTAGGTGTTATTGTTGACACCTGTCTCCGATGGGATGTCCACGTTGAGCAGCTGCCTGGGAGATTGTCGAGGAATATATATTTGCTCAAGTCAATGTCGAGTAGGTTGTCGGGTGAAGTGCTTAGAATAGCCTATTTTCTTTGGTTGAGTCGGTGCTGCGATATGGAGTTTTGGCATGGGGAAACTGCTCCTCTAGGAACCGAATTTTTGCTCTTCAAAGGAGGGCTATAAGGCTGATTGCTGGTTTGAAATACAGGAGGACTGTAAATCCACATTTGTTACGCATAAGATCTTGACCTTTCCCTGTCTTTATATTTTCGAATCAATAATACACTGTCAAAAAAACAAGAGTAACAACATTACAGTAGGTAGCACCCATGACTATAGTACTAGAGGTAGAGATCTGTTGAAACCAGATTTTCGTAGACTGACCTTAAGCCAAAAGGGACCTATATATATGTCCATCAAATTATATAATAGGCTTCCTCCCCACCTCAAAACTATGACCCTAAGTAAATTCAGGAATGCAGTAAGGGTTATGCTGATTAAAGTGCATTTTACGACATTGATGAGTTTTGAAGTGTGATTTAAACCGATACCTCTGAGGACGTTTGTCTCCTTCACTCAGTCTGTTTTGTGTATTTATTGTTTTTATTCCTGTTTCTTATTTATTATTCTACTCAATTTTGAGAATTTTTCAAATGTTTGAATATTGCTTATAAGTTTGTTGTAATATTCAGTCTTTGGATTTTATATATGTTTGTATATATATATTTGCATGAATTTTATATATATTTGTATGTATATATTTATTGTGTACATGCGATGTAATACTATAAATTTTCTATATTGACAGGTGCAAACAATGTTATTCAATTGTGAGGCATGAATAAAGATTACTATTCCATCATCATACAGGCAAACACTGCTTTTTGATATACCTTATATATTCGAATCCAAATTTCACAAAAAATGATTCTTTGCATTTTTCTTAAACCTCAAATGATAAGTATCAAATTTTTTCAGTTCTCGAATTTGGTTTTATAAATTTTGACAACATACATAGCCGTACAAATAGAAAACCGCCGTTTTACTTCACAATTTGAGGTTTTATTTCAAAAAACTCGTTACATACTGATTCATCAAAATATTTTCCATCGCTAGCCACAACTTTATCCCATCTTTGTGGCAGCTTCAGAATTCCTCGTCGAAAAAATTATTTGTCTTTTGACGCGATCCACGAATCGATCCAATTTTTAGCATCTTCGTAAGAACGAAAGTGCTGGTCGGTGAGGTCATGCGTCATCAATCGGAATAGGTAGAAATCAGAAGGGCCGATGTCAGGAGAGAACGGCGGGTGAGGTAGGATGTCCCATTTCAATGTTTCCAGATATGTTTTCACGACCTTGGAAACATGTGGCTGAGCGTTGTCATGCAGAAGTATTATCTTGTCGTATCTTGCCGCGTGTTGCGGGCGTTTTTCCTTCAACGCTCAACTCAAACAAGTTAGTTGCGTCCGATAGAGGACTCCTGTAATGGTTTCGCCTGGTTGCAGGAGTTGAGAGTACAAACGTCAAGCTGGTCACACCAAATACACAGCATCAACTTCGAGCCATGAATGTTTGGTTTTGCTGTCGAAGTTGATGCATGGCCTGGGAGGCCCCACAATTTTTTCCGCTTCGGATTGTCATAGTGTATCCACTTTTCATCTCTGGTCTCGATACATTGCAAAAAACCCTTTCTAAGCATTTTAAGCGATGAGAAACCGCTTGCTGAGTCCCGCCTAATAAATTTGCAAGTTCCTGTTGTGTTCTACAAGAATTTTCATCCAGCCAAGTCTCCAAACCTGCATCTTCGAACTTTTTCACGGGTCCAGGACGTTCCTTGTCTTCCACGTCATATTCGCCAATTTTGAACTTATGAGAACATTCCCGACACGTTTTTTCACTAATGTAACATTAACCATAAGTTTCTACTACCATTTGACGTGCCCGAGCTGCATTTTTTTTTCGAATGAAATTCAAAAAGCAACACATCGCGCAAATGATTCTAGCTCGGCTCGAATTTCGCCATATTATATTTATTTTGATTCAATTGAATTGAAAAATGCTCTGGCTAGATAGAGCACAAGCGCATCTCAGAGAGTTTGAGTAGATGCTTCCACCCCAGTCAATAATATTTAATACTCAAACAATCGAAATTTATTCCACTCTTTCAAAATACTAAATATTTACAGTATGTACAAATGTTAATTTGCCAAATTAAAAGTTGCCAGTGGAAAAGATTATTTTCTGGCTATAAAAATCAACAGGTCTATTATAGTTGCTAGAACTTATCTTGTCCGGCTTGAGTCCCAATTCATGCGATAACAGGACCATACAACCAACCTAGTTGATCGGGATGAGTCTGGTGTCGAAAATGGGTTCCTGGGTTTTCCACCCTGTAGACAAACCTTACTACAAAAACTATTTCTTTCCTCAGCTATCAGACTCCAGCAGAATCATCTACCTATTGACAAAAAATATTTCAGTAGTTATCTCTAGCCGAGTTCCAGCCGTGTTTTCTGTGAAAAATCCATACCTAGGAAACTTGACATAGGATTGAGGTCAAATTGGGCATTATCATCCAGAAGCATTAACTCATAATTTTTAATATGGCACATTCACTTGCACCCCCTAGGGGGTCAGTAGGTACTCAGCCTAATTATTAAATATTCATAACAAGTCAAGCAAACCTTAGAATGCTATCATACTCCTGCAGAATTATCTACATATTGACATAAAAAATATTTCAGTAATTTTCTCCAACTTGCTCCCACATAGTGGCTCAAAGAACGGCCTCAAGATAATTCAAGCAGATACGAATATTTCGAGAAATACTCATAGAATCGTCACGGAATTTCGTATTAATTCTGAACCCCAGGGGACGCAAATGAATGTGCCATATGCAGAAATTTGACATCTATCCTACGTCTAGTTTCCTAGGTGTGAGTCCTCACACAAAAATCGACTGGAACTCGACTAGCCCCCCCAGGGGGAGCAAGTAGAAGCAAGTTAAATAGTTATTTCGTTGTATATAGCGAGAAAAATAAAAACGAAATTTCGTGTCGATTCTATGTCTAGTTCTCGAGATATTCGTGTCTGCTAGAATTATCATTAAGCCGTTATTTCAGCCCCCATGGGGTTACAAGTCAGAAATAACTACCAAAATATTTTTTTGTTATTATGTAGATAATCCTGCAGGAGTTTGATAGCATTCTCACGTTCGGTTGATTTTTTATGAATCTTCTTTAATTAGGCTGAGTACCTACTCACCCCCCTGGGGATGCAAGTATATGTGGCATAAGCAATAAATATCAGTTGATCTTTTCGGACGGTATTGCCAAATTTGACATCAATCCTATGTCTAGTTTGCCAGATAAGAATTTTTTTATTGAAAACTCGTCCGTCATTCGGCATATTCGACCCAGGGGTGCTCTGGAATGAGTGCTGGTGATGGATTTATCATGTTCCCTCGTCGTAGAGAATGTACCATATCTAAAATCCAACGTGAAAATAGAAGAATCTCAAATAATCTCGACGAATCAAAATTATTTGCATCGCTATCCGACCAATGTTCAAGTGTCGTACGAAAAATTCTGTATAAAAATCGGCTATCTTACTCGGCTGTTTTCACATCAGTCTGCATTGGTACATATGCTAGGAATTTGGCATTAAAGTGACAGATAAATAGTATGAACATAGACTTAACCCTATTGTAGATATTGAATCTTTATTCTTTGTTGTCATTACCTTTGGTCCCGACAAACGCGGTACCAAATTGTACAGTAGCTTTTTTTTACCCAAATGTTCATGTATGATGGCGTTAACACTATTCCAGACTATCAGCTATTTCTTAAAACGTCGCTGAGCAATTTGTAAGGAGGTTTTCAATATTTGCCGGAATGACCGACCAGGGCATTCAGCATCATCGTTTGAAATCAACAACTGATGATTTGCCGATTTGTTTTGGATAAGACAGAGTACAAAATTATTCAGAATCCATCATTTTTAAAAATCACAAAAATAGTCTCTTAAACTATTGTAACTCAATGAATAATGAACCAAATATCATGAAATTTCGACAGCAGTCTCTTGAAGGTTGGCACTAAAAATTATATGGATGGTTAGGCCTGAGTCTCATTGGCCGATGGAGTACTTTTAAAACGAAAAAACTGTCTGCAATCAGATCCACGCCAATGATCCGCGGTATAAAACCAAGAAGATTCAGTTCTCAAACAATACTCTCCATTATTATATCGGTGTATTATGGACCATGAACACTTTGAGGATCCGACCCATGGATCGTTTTGGTACCACGTAGCGTGACATCCGTCTGGCTTCGTGTAAGGGTCAATGGAATTGGTGAAAAGGGTTGAGATAAATCATTCGCATCAAATGAAAAAGGCATGTCATGAGGTGATTTAAGATGTGGGTAGAGAACGGTGCAGTTGAGAAATTCGCACGTTATGTTATTCGTATACAATGCTCAACAATAGATGTGGATATCATGATATTCTGAGAATCGATATTTGAAGTAAGAAAAGTAGATTAAGTGAACAAAGGATATAAAGGAGACTAACAGAACAACCTTCAGCTCTATGTATTTTGGTGGAAAATTTCAACTTTTGAAAGAACTCAATAAAAGAGAAATCTGTATGGTACAGCTGAGCTGAACAGAATGAAAAGTATATTTGAGGTTGGATTTCACAATATCTACCGTTTTCAAAGTAGCAAGTTCACTTGTTCAGTTGCGGCATGTCACAAGTAAGTTTTAACCAATAATTGTTTGAATTATTGTCAATCGAATAAGAATGCCTGATGAGAGAAAAGTGTTATACACAAATCTCGAAACACATGTGTTGTATTCTATTCAATTTTTGGATTAATTTTTTTGTGGTTTGATATTATGAAAAAATGAACACTTCTCTTATTCATGATAGAAAACAGTATTTTCTGGAATAAAGAAAGGCAGCATTGATATTTTCAAGAAGTATAGGACTAGGTATAATAATCAAGCTATAATCAAGCTCTCCGGAATTCTAGGTCAGGATTCTCAAAAGGAAGAATCTGTATATATTTATCTTGAAGTGTTAGTTTGAAGTAAAAATCATTCAAAGGTTCCCATTAGTTGCTATTAGACTTCACTGCGGGTGAACTTTCACAAAGCGTTGTTTTTGACACAGAGTCCAGGAATGTAGCTTTTCCTACGAGGTATACATACTATTTTTCCGTAAATCGTTTAAAATTCGACAGATATTGATTGATTTAAAAAAAACGCGATAATTTTATTCCCAAATAAATGGTGCTTTGAAATTCCTAATAATATTACTTGGGTTAATATGGAAACGTATTGAGGTGGAATTGTCAAACTTGACGCTTATAAATTCAATTGCTGGTGTTCTCGAAAGTAAAATGATAAGTGATGATGGAATTTCCATTATTGGGACTCCTCAGAGCTGGTTGAGGCATTGAATACTGCTTCATTAGAATTATTGCCAAAGAAATCCAGAGAAAAAGTGCGAAAATGCATACAGACGTTTTATGGATTATCGCATGAGTAAAAATACGAGTTCTTTCTCAGAAAATGTTGTAATGACATACTTCCTAGACCTTTGTTTAAAGATGAAATCTTCAACATTATGGGCCAATTATTCAATGCTGAAGTCAACCCTTGCACTTAAACACAATGTAGATATATCAACATACTCAAAACTTCGTTCTTTATTGAAACAGCTAGCTCAAGGTTATAGGGCAAAAAATCTAAGATTTTAACGAAGGAAGAAATTGAAAAATTTATCCAGGAAGCTCCAGATGAAGAAAATTTAATGTTTAAGGTAATTTACAAGTTTTTAATTTCTATTTAGATTATAGCTTTATTTATTTTTAGGTGGCTGTAATATTTGATATTTCTGGGGCCTGTATGATGGATGAGTTAGTCCGAATGATTTTGTACACGATATAGAAAACTTAGAATCTAAGCTTTTAATCAGCATACTTGATTCGAAAACCAACAAACAAAGATCATTTGTAATTAATCAGATCTACTTGAATGTTTATCTAAAGTATGTTTCGTTAAGACCAGAAAATATGAACAGTGACTGATTTTTCTTTAAATATCAAAGCGGAAAGGGTTGTAGACAAGTGGTAGGAATTCATCAATTTAGAAAATTGCCCAAAATAGTTGCAACTTATTTGAACTTGGTAAATTCGACAGAATATACTGGTCACTGGTTTCGTCGGTCATCTGCAACAATATTGGTTGACTCTGGTGCCGACATAACTAGTTTAAAGAGGCATGGCTGATGGAAGTCATCAAACGTTGCTGAAGGATATATCGAAGAATCGCTTAACAATAAGGTTGAGTTGAATGATTGTTTGGGCTATTGCCATCATCTATTGTGGATGTAATGATTTCCGACGTTTCGATAGACATCTTCTATCTTTATCAAGGAGAAAAGTAAAAACCTTTTGAGAATTATCAATTTTCAAAAAAGTCAATATGACAGAAGTCATGAAAGAAAAATGAACGATGTTATATACTCATCTGTGATATGATGATCTTTTTAAGTTGGATCAAACTATCGGCGTCCAAACTTCTGGCAGATCTATAGATGGAGCACTTATGGAATCAGGTGTTATTTTCATAAATGCTGCTTCTTTGATTTTTCTTCTTGCAAGTTTTCTTCTTTGGATATTATTGATGCTTCATCCCATTTTTATACGATGATTCTCATTTACAGCATGTTGGACCAACCTGGATTTGTCGCTGTCTAGTACTCGTAGAAGTTTCTGATGTTCTTTTATTCGTACATTCAGAGGGCGTTTAGTTTCTACGATGTAAGATCTTCCCGCACTCGCAAGGTAATTCATATATGCAGTTCTTTGTCCTTTGTGTCTCATTATTAAGCTTAACTTAGGGTAAGTTTAGCTCTGATAGTGTCTTGAGTATTGAATGCAGTCGTTATGTTGTATCTATTTCCAATTCTTCTCATTTTCTCCGACAAACCTTTTACATACTTACAAAGTTAAGCCTAATAATGAGACACAAAGGACAAAGAACTGCATATATGAATTACCTTGCAAGTGCGGAAGATCTTACATCGGAGAAACTAAACGCCCTCTGAATGTACGAATAAAGAACATCAGAAACTTCTACGAGTACTAGACAGCTACAAATCCAGGTTGGTCAACATGCTGTAGATGAGAATCATCGTATAAAGTGGGATGAAGCATCAATAATATCCAAAGAAGAAAAACTTTGCAAGAAGAAAAATCAAAGAAGCAGCATTGATGAAAATAACACCTGATTCCATAAGTGCTCCATCTATAGATCTGCCAGAAGTTTGGACGCCGATAGTTCGATCAACTTAAAAAGATCATCATATCACAGATGAGTATATAACATCGTTCATTTTTCTTTCATGACTTCTGTCATATTGACTTTTGAAAATTGATAATTCTCAAAGGTTTCTTACTTTTCTCCTTGATAAAGATAGAAGATTTCTATCGAAACGTCGGAAATCATTACATCTTGAATGATTATTTGGGCTATTACCATCATCTATTGTGGATGTAATGTTTTCCGACGTTTCGATAGACATCTTCTATCTTTATCAAGGAGGAAAAGTAAAATACTTTCGAAAATTATCAATCTTCAAAAAGTCAATATGACAGAAGTCATGAAAGAAAAATGAACAATGTTATATACTCATCTGTGATATGATGATCTTTTTAAGTTGGATCGAACTATCGGCGTCAAACTTCTGGCAGATCTATAGATGGAGCACTTATGGAATCTGGTGTTATTTTCATAAATGCTGCTTCTTTGATTTTTCTTCTTGCAAGTTTTCTTCTTTGGATATTATTGATGCTTCATCCCATTTTATACGATGATTCTCATCTACAGCATGTTGGACTAACCTGGATTTGTCGCTGTCTAGTACTCGTAGAAGCTTCTGATGTTCTTTTATTCGTACATTCAGAGGGCGTTTAGTTTCTCCGATGTAAGATCTTCCGC
This sequence comes from Micraspis discolor, assembly GCA_030674115.1. Taxonomy (NCBI): domain Eukaryota; kingdom Metazoa; phylum Arthropoda; class Insecta; order Coleoptera; family Coccinellidae; genus Micraspis; species Micraspis discolor. Next base: position 21,016 of record JARTUT010001989.1, read on the forward strand.
ACTCGCAAGGTAATTCATATATGCAGTTCTTTGTCCTTTGTGTCTCATTATTAGGCTTAACTTTTGTAAGTTTAGCTCTGATAGTGTCTTGAGTTTTGAATGCAGTCGTTATGTTGTATCTATTTCCAATTCTTCTCATTTTCTCCGACAAACCTTTTACATATGGAATTACGGTTTTAATGGTCTGATTTATATCTGTTGGTTCAGGTTGACTTTCTCTTGTTCGTTTAGCTTTTTCTAATATCTTTTTGGGGTAGCCATTGCTTCTAAGAGTTTTCGAGATGTTATTTATTTCTTCATTTTGGTCTTCTTCAGTGCAACAAATATTTATTGCTCTATCAAATAAACATTTTGCTACTCCCAATTTAGTGTTTAGTTGGTGGTTTGACTCAAAATGTAGATATTGTCCTGTGTTCGTTGGCTTTTTATACACAGTGGTTCTTGGGATTCCATTTTGTTTATGTACAGTACATCTAAGAATGGAAGTTGTCTGTCCTTCTCGATTTCAATTGTGAATTTAATTGATTCCTCTTGATTGTTTAGATATTGAAGGAATCCATCTATAGTGTCTCTTCCATGTTGCCAAATAATGAAAGTATCATCTACATATCTTTTCCACAGTTTGGGTTTAAGTACATATTTTCTAATGCCTTCTGTTCGAAAATTTCCATATATAAATCAGCTAAAATTGGTGATAGTGGTGAACCCATGGCCATTCCGAATTCTTGTTGATAAAAGATGTCTTCGAATTGGAAATATGTTGTTTCAATACAAAGAGAAAGCATTTCCATAATTGCATTGACGCTTAGTGTAGTTCTTTCACTAAGGGTTTGATCTTCTTCAAGCTTTTTCCTAACTATGATAAGTGTTTTATCTGTCGGAATATTAGTGAACAAACTGGTGATGTCGAAGCTGACCATAACGTCTTCTTCCATGATTTCTTGATGTTTCATTATTTCTATGAAATGTTTCGTGTTTCTTATCATCGATGTTGAATTACTTTTTAATGGCAGAAATTTAGCCAATTGGTGGCATGCTGAATTTCTTGAACTCACAATTGGTCTTAGAGGAATATTTGCTTTGTGTATTTTGGTAGACCATATAAATGTGGTGGTTTACTGAAGTGAGGTGTGAGTCTTGATCTAACGAATTGATCTGGAAATTCATTTCGATATTTATAAAGGATTTTGTAAATCTTGTTTTCAACTGTGGTGGTAGGGTCCTTTTTTAGTCTTTTATATTTTCCTGCTCCTAATAATTCATTGATTTTTTGATTATAAGAGCCAACATCTAGAATTACAGTGGCGTTTCCTTTGTCTGCTGGAAGTATCTTTATGGAACTATCCGATTTAAGATCTTTTAATGCCCTCTGTTCAGCTTTATTTATATTGGGTAGAGGTGTTTTGTTATTCCTGTCTAACAAGGTTCTGATTTTCCATCTGTATTCTTCGGCTTTTCAGGTTCTCGAATTTTCTGTGCAGTTTCTTCTGCCGCCAACATGATTTCAATTTTTGGTATCGTCTTGGGGGCTATAGAGAACTTGAGACCCTTGTTGAGGAGAGATATCTGATCTTCACTTAAGTTCTTATTAGATAAATTGATCACGGTTTTTGAATGATCTAAGGGTTCATATTTTCTTGACTCCTTCATAAGTTTCTCCATTTTCCTTTTTGGACTTGTTTTTGTTGTTCATATATTCTTTCATAGCTATGTTTAATAGCTCCCAGAATATTTTCATAATCTTCAGCATTAGTTTTGATTGAATGCTACATCTAAGGTTCTCGCATGTTGTAAGTAATTTGGCTTTGTTGAATCGATGTTGATTCAGTCTTTCTCTCTTCCTTTGCCAATTTTATGCTGGTTCTTTCATAACTAGAAATTCGGTATGGGCCCGAATTGTTTCAGAAGTTAGAGTTATGAAGAACCAGCATAAAATTGACAAAAATAATGCAATTTGACATTCATCCATCTTGAAAAAGCCGGAGAGTACAGATGGAAAATCAGAACCTTGTTAGAGAGATGATAACAAACACCTTTACCCAATATGAAATAGAAGCTGGACGGAAGAGCATTAAAAGATCTTTAAATCGGATAGTTCCATAAAGATACACCAGCAGACAAAGAGAACTGCCGCTGCAGTAGATGTTGGCTCTTATAATCAAAAAATCAATGAATTATTAGAAGTGGGAAAATATAAAGAGATCTAAAAGGGACCTACTACATTACAGTTGAAAAAAGGCAAGATTTGCAAGGATCGCTTTATAAATATAGAAATGAATTTCCAGATCAGTCGTTAGATCAAGACTTGCACTCTCGACTTCAGTAAACCACCACATTTATATGATTCTTTGCCAAATGCGCAGAGCAAATATTCACTCAGAGACCAATTGTGAGTTCAGAGAAATTCAGCATGCCACCAATTGGCTAAAGTTTCTGCCGAAAATTATATCGCCCGTAAAAATAATTCAGCTGTCGATGATAAGAAACACGAACATTTCGTAGAAATAATGAAACGTCAAGAAATCGTGAGGAGAAGACGTTATGGTCAGCTTCGACATCGCCAGTTTGTTCAATACTGAAAGTATTCCGACAGATAAAACACTTATCATAGTTAGGAAAAAGCTTGAAGAAGATCAAACCCTTGGTGAAGGAACTACACTGAAGCGTCAATGTAGATTTTTGAAATGCTTTATTTGTATTGAAAACAACATATTTCCAGATTCGAAGACATCTTTTATCGGCAAGAATTCGGAATGGCCATGGGGTTGCCACTATCACCGGTATAGCTGATTTATATAAGGAAATTTTCGAAAAGAAGGCATTAAGAAAATATGTACTAAACCCAAACTGTGGAAGATATGAGATGATACTTTCATTATTTGGCGGCATGGAAGAGACACTATAGATGGATTTCCTTCAATATCTAAACAATCAAGAGAGAATTGAATTAAATTACAATTGAAATCGAGAAGGACAGACGGCTTCCGTTCTTAGATAGTAGCTGTACATAAACGAAAAGATGGAATCTCAAGAACCACTGTGGTATAAAAGCCAACGAACACTGGGACAATATCTACATTTTGAGTCAGACCACCAACTAAACACTAAATTGGGAGTAGCTTGAAATGTTTATTTGATAGAGCTAATAGATGATTTGTTACAGCTGAAGAAGACCAATGATGAAGAAATAAATGGCATCTCGAAAACTCTTAGAAAGAGCATTAGCTACCCCAAAGATATTGAAAAAGCTAGAACGAACAAGAGAAAGTCAGCCTGAACTAACAGATATAATCGTCAGACCATTAAAAACCGATTTCATATGTAAAAGGTTTTGTCGGAGAAGAATGAGAAGAATTGGAAATAGATACAACATGGCGACACTGCATTCAAAAACTCAAGACACTATCAGAGCTAGGCTTACAAAAGTTAGGCCTGAATTATGAGATGCAAGGGACAAAGAACTGCACATATGAATTACCTTATGCGGTGTGGAAGATCTTTACATCGGAGAAACTAAACGCCCTCTGGAATGTACGAATAAAAGAACATCTGGAAACTTCTGCGAGTACTAGACGGCGACAAATCCAGGTTAGTCCCAACATGCTGTAGATGAGAATCATCGTATAAAAATGATGAAGCATCAATGGATCCAAAGAAGAAAACTTGCAAGAAGAAAAAATCAAAGAAGCAGCATTATGAAAATAACACCAGATATCTATCGAAACGTCGGAAAACATTACATCCACAATAGATGATGGTAAGAGCCCAAATAATCATTCAATACGAGCTCCATCATCAGCAATATCTCGTCATCATTCAACAAGGACCCTTCCACCCTGCATGTTGTCCAAAATGTTTCTCATAGTTCCTCCAA
>JARTUT010002424.1:0-24889 GCA_030674115.1 Micraspis discolor
ATTTTACAGTCGATCTTGTTAATGAGTTCTGTAAGACCTATTGAAAACGATTAATTGTCATACGGCATTCACCTACTTCTCAGGGATTTCGAATGGTAAGGCGAAAAATATTAAATTCGCTTTATTTTCAGAACAGTTGATTTCATAGGCGATCTAGTTCATGAGTTCTGTGGAAGACCTATTGAAAACAGTAAATGGACATACGACAATAACCTACTGCTCGGGGATTTCGAATAGTAAAGCGCAAAATATTAATTTTGCTATTTCTCTTGAGCAGTAGAATTCATAATCGGTCTTGTTCATTATTTCTGTAATACCTCTTGAAAACGATAAATTGACATACGGCAATCACCTAATCCTCACGAATTTTGAATGGTAAAGCGAAAAATATTGAACTCGCTTTATTTTCAGAAGAGTTGAGTTCATAGATGATCTAATTCATGAGTGCTGTAGAAAAACTATTGAAAACGATAAATTGACATACAGCAATCACTTTCTTCACAGGGATTTTGAATGGTAGGGCGAAAAATATTAAACTCGCTTTATTTTCAGAACAGTTGATTTCATAGGCGATCTAGTTCATGAGTTCTGTGGAAGACCTATTGAAAACAGTAAATTGACAAACGACAATAACCTACTCTTCAGGGATTTCGAATGGTGAAGCGCAAAATATTTATTTTGCTATTTCTCTTGAGCAGTAGATTCCATAGTCGATTCTTTTCATTAGTATTGTATTACCTATTGAAAACGATAAATTGACATACGGCAATCACCTACTCCTCAGGGATTTTGAATCGTTAAGCAAAAAATATTGAAGTCGCTTTATTTTCAGAACAGTTGGAGCTCATAGGCGATCTATTTCATGAGTTCTGTGGAAGACCTATTGACATACGGCTATCACCGACTCCTCAGGGATTTTGAATGGTAAGGCGAAAAATATTAAACTCGCTTTATTTTCAGAACAGTTGGTTTCATAGGCGATCTAGTTCATGAGTTCTGTGGAAGACCAACTCAAAACAGTAAATTGACATACGGCAATAACCTACTCCTCAGAAATTTCGAATGGTGAAGCGCAAAATTTTTATTTTGCTATTTCTCTAGAGCAGTAGATTTCATAGTTGATATTGTTCATTAGTTCTGTATTTCCTATTGAAAACTATCAATTGACATACGGCATTCACCTCTTTCTCGGGGATTTCGAATGGCAATGCGAAAAATATTAAGCTCACTTTATTTTCAGAACAGTTGAGTTCATGGGCGATCTAGTTCATGAGTGATGTAGAAGAACTATTGAAAACGATAAATTGACATACAGTAATCACATACTCCTCAGGGATATCGAATGGTAAAGTGCAAAATATTAATTTTGCTATTTCTGTTGAGCAGTAGATTTTATAGTCGTTCTTGTTCATAAGTTCTGTAAGCCCTATTGAAAACGATTAATTGACTTACAATATTTCCCTACTTCTCAAGGATTTCGAATGGTAAGGCGAAAAATATTAAACTCGCTTTATTTTCAGAACAGTTGATTTCTTAGGCGATCTAGTTAATGAGTTCTGTGGAAGACCAATTGAAAACAGTAAATTGACATACGGCAATAATGTACTCCTCAAAAATTTCGAATGGTGAAGCGCAAAATTTTTATTTTGCTATTTCTCTAGAGCAGTAGATTTCATAGTTGATATTGTTCATTAGTTCTGTATTTCCTATTGAATACTATCAATTGACATACGGCATTCACCTCTTTCTCGAGGATTTCGAATGGCAATGCGAAAAGAATTAAGCTCACTTTATTTTCAGAACAGTTTAGTTCATGGGCGATCTAGTTCATGAGTGATGTAGAAGAACTATTGAAAACGATAAATTGACATACAGTAATCACATACTCCTCAGGGATATCGAATGGTAAGGTGCAAAATATTAATTTTGCTATTTCTGTTGAGCAGTAGATTTTATAGTCGTTCTTGTTCATAAGTTCTGTAAGCCCTATTGAAAACGATTAATTGACTTACAATATTTCCCTACTCCTCAAGGATTTCGAATGGTAAGGCGAAAAATATTAAACTCGCTTTATTTTCAGAACAGTTGATTTCTTAGGCGATCTAGTTAATGAGTTCTGTGGAAGACCAATTGAAAACAGTAAATTGACATACGGCAATCACTAACTCCTCAGGAATTTTGAAAGGTGAGGCGAAACATATTAAACTCGCTTTATTTTCAGAGCAGTTGATTTCATAGGCGATCTAGTTCATGAGTTCTGTGGAAGACCAATTGAAAAGAGTAAATTGACATACAGCAATAATCTACTCCTCGGAGATTTCGAATGGTAAAGCGCAAAATATTAATTTTGCTATTTCTCCTGAGCAGTAGATTTCATAGTCGATCTTGTTCATTAGTTTTGTAATACCTATTGAAAACGATAAATTGACATACGGCCATCACCTACTCCTCAGGGATTTAGAATGGTAAAGCGAAAAATATTAAACTCGCTTTATTTTCAGAACAGTTGATTTCATAGGCGATCTAGTTCATGAGTTCTGTGGGAGACCTATTGAAAAAAGTAAATTGACATACGGCAATAACCTACTCCTCGAGGGATTTCGAATGGTAAAGCGCAAAATATTTATTTTGCTATTTCTCTTGAGTAGTAGATTCCATAGTCAATTCTTTTCATTCGTTCTGTATTACCTATTGATAACTATAAATTGACATACAGCAATCAACTACTCCTCAGGGATTTTGAATGGTAAGGCGAAAAATATTAAGCTCGCTTTATTTTCAGAACAGTTGATTTCATAGGCGATCCAGTTCATGAGTTCTGTTGAAGACCAATTGAAAACAGTGAATTGACAAACGGCAATAACCTACTCCTCAGTAGATTTCATAGTTGATTTCGTTCACTAGTTCTGTATTACCTATTGAAAACGATAAATTCACATACGGCAATCAGCTTATCCTCGGGGATTTTGAATGGTAAGGCGAAAAATATTAAACTCGCTTTATTTTCAGAACAGTTGAATTCATAGGTGATCTAGCTCATGAGTTCTGTGGAAGACCTATTGAAAACAGTAAATGGACATAAGGCAAAAACCTTCTCCTCGGGGATTTCGAATGGTACGGCACAAAATATTAATTTTGCTTTTTCTCTTGAGCAGTAGATTTCATAGTCGATTCATTTCATTAGTTCTGTATTACCTATTGAAAACGATAAATTGACATACGGCAATTACCTACTCCTCAGGGATTTTAAATGGTGAGGCGAAAAATATTAAACTCGCTTTATTTTCAGAACAGTTGAGTTCATAGGCGATCTAGTTCATGAGTGCTGTAGAAGAACTATTGAAAACGATAAATTGACATATAGCAATAACATACTCCTCTGGGATTTCGAATGGTAAGGCGAAAAATATTAAACTCGCTTTATTTTCAGAACAGTTGACTTCATAGACGATCTAGTTCATGAGTTCTGTGGAAGACCAATTGAAAACAGTAAATTGACATACGGCAATAACCTAAATCCTCGGGGATTTCGAATGTTAATGCGCAAAATATTAATTTTGCTATTTCTCTTGAGCAGTAGATGTCATAGTCGATCTTGTTCATTAGATCTGTAATACCTATTGAAAACGATGAATTGACATACGGCAATCACCTTATCCTCAGGGATTTTGAATGTTAAAGCGAAAAATATTAAACTCGCTTTATTTTCAGAACAGTTGAGTTCATAGGCGATCTAGTTCATGAGTTCTGTGGAAGACTAATTGAAAACAGTAAAATGAGATACGGCAATAACCTACTCCTCAGATATTTCGAATGGTGAAGCGCAAAATATTTATTTTGCTATTTCTCTAGAGCAGTAGATTTCATAGTCGATCTTGTTTATTAGTTCTGTAATACCTATTGAAAACGATAATTTGATATACGGCAATCACCTACTCCTCAGGGATTTTGAATGGTAAGGGGAAAATTATTAAACTGGCTTTATTTTCAGAACAGTTGATTTCATAAGCGATCTAGTTCATGAGTGCTGTATAAGAACTATTGAAAACGATAAATTGACATACAGCGATCACATACTTCTCAGGGATTTCGAATGGTAAGGCGAAAAATATTGAACTCGCTTTATTTTCAGAACAAATGATTTCATAGGCGATCTAGTTCATGAGTTCTGTGGAAGACCAATTGAAAACAGTAAATTGACACACGGCAATAACCTACTCCTCGGATTTTACGAATGGTGAAGCGCAAAGTATTAATTTTGCTACTTCTCTGGAGCAGTAGATTTCATAGTCGATTCTTTTCATTAGTTCTGTAATACCCATTGAAACCGATATATCGACATACGGCATTCACCTACTCCTCAGAATTTAGAATGGTGAAGCGAAAAATATTAAACTCGCTTTATTTTCAGAACAGTTGATTTCATAGGCGATCTAGTTCATGAGTTCTGTGGAAGACCAATTGAAAAGAGTAAATTGACATACGGCAATAACCTACTCCTCATGGATTTCAAATGGTAAAGCGCAAAATGTTAATTTTGCTATTTCTCTTGAGCAGTAGATTTCATAGTCGATCTTGTTCATTAATTCTGTAATACCTATTGAATACGATAATTTGATATACGGCAATCACCTACCCCTCAGGAATTTTGAGTGGTAAAGCGAAAAATATTGAACTCGCTTTATTTTCAGAACAGTTGATTTCATAGGTGATCTAGTTCTTGAGTTCTGTGGAAGACCAATTGAAAACAGTAAATTGACATACGGCAATAACCTACTCCTCAGGAATTTCAGATGGTAAAGCGCAAAATATTAATTTTGCTATTTCTCTTGAGCAGTAGATTTCATAGTAGATCTTGTTCATTAGTTCTGTAATACCTATTGAAAACGATAAATTGACATAAGGCAATCACCTACAACTGAGGGATTTTGAGGGTAAAGCGAAAAACATTAAACTCACTTTATTTTCAGAACAGTTGATTTCATAGGCGATTTAGTTCATGAGTTCTGTGGAAGACCTATTGAAAACAGTAAATGGACATACGGCAATAACTAACACCTCGGGGATTTCGAGTGGTAAAGCGCCAAATATAAATTTTGCTATTTCTCTTGAGCAGTAGATTTCTTTTTGTCGATTCTTCTCATTAGTTCTGTATTACCTATTGAGAACGACAAATTGACATACGGCAATCACCTACTCCTCAGGATTTTGAATGGTGGGTCGAAAAATATTAAACTCGCTTTATTTTCAGAACAGTTGAGTTCATAGGCGATCTAGTTCATGAATGCTGTAGAAGAACTATTGAAAACGATAAATTGACAGACGGCAATCACCTACTCCTCAGGGATTTTGAATGGTAAAGCGAAAAATATTAAACTCGCTTTATTTTCAGAACAGTTGAGTTCATAGGCGATCTAAATCATGAGTGCTGTAGAAGAACTATTGGAAACTATAAATTGACATACAGCGATCACCTACTCCTCAGGGATTTTGAATGGTTAGGCGAAAAATACTAAACTCGCTTTATTTTAAGAACAGTTGGTACTTATCCATCTTGTGTTGAAATTTTAACCCTCTGAGGTGAAGGCTAAGCGGTGGAAGGGCTTTCTTTCCATAACTCTGGATAAAAAATTCCGAAAATTTCAACCTTTTGCGATCTAGGTCAAGTGGTCGACGGGTCGAAACAAAAATGTTTCCGAAACATTTTATAAATAATTCCGAATAGGTTGAAATAGACCGAGATATTTGGACAATTAACCTATTCTGAAAAAATGAAAACTCTGACTCATCTCGTTCAGATGCTAGAGAGTATACGGACAGATCGGCCGGACGGCCGGCTGGACAGAACTCAACTTTGCCACAGATTCTTCATCGGGGAGACAAACCCAATCGATTGAGACCATTTTCGTAATATATATTCTAAATTTACAGACATTTAGGCAAAATGATAGGCACTCTGTTCGAGTGAGCAAGAGCACCAAAAAAGGTAAGTGGTGATGTTTTTGGAAAATCAAGTACTGGATCGCAAATATGGAGGGAATCCATAACGTTAAGTGAGCCTTTTTCAGTTCAAGATGTCTACATACACAAAAACAGAACGAAGATCCAAATTAAACCATTGAGCCATGTTCTTGTTTCAATCGATCAAATTTTCCACATAATTAAAGTATCACGTTTACTAGTCAGAGCTCATAATATTCAACAAATTGAGAAAAATAAATTTTCTCCTTTTTTTTCACAGTTTTGCTTCAGACCATTGTAAGATTTTCCAAAATTATCTGAAATGTTGTTAATTCAAGCAATGTCTGCAATTAAAATGTGGTTAAGTTCAGAAAATTTTTTTCCTCATTTTGTTAAAGATTATGAAATCAGAGCAAACAAAGTTATTCTTTAATTTTATCGAAATTTCGACCGAGTGAAACAAGAAAATGGCTGGGTGGATTAGATAGTCTTTTCGTTGAGTTTTTGTGGACATATTGTACTATAGTACAATAATCAATATTTTCGATCCAGTGCTGAGCTTTCGAAAAAACAACCCTTTTTTATTGCACTTTTAAATGCCTGTGACGAAACAGCTATGGCTATGAGTTTAAGGATATTCCTTCAAGTTTCTGGAACCTCCCTTCAATTTTCTGTATAATCGTTGGTTGCTGAGATATCGAGAATCAAAAACATATGAATCCTTTTTCATTTGAAGACCGATAATAACTCTGCCAGAAATGGACGTATCAAGGTCGGGGAAAAAGTAATTGAAGCTGAATGAACAAGGTATCCGATCATTATGGTTGCTTAGCAAAAAATTGTTTTGCACGCTCGTAGACCAAACAAAAGTGTTGAAAAAATTTTGAACTTTTATTTCACTGATATCTCTAAGATTACTCATTGAGCACTAACGCAACAAAATTTTAGAGCTTGAATCCTAAAACTCAACACTTTGAGCTACAATTTCCAAGTTTTTGATTTTTTATACAACCATTTATCTCAAAGTTAGGGCCTTCTGAAAATCGTCCAATAATTAGGAAGTTTCGTTTGATATTTGAAATTTTTTCTGTTTTCTTTCCAATGTAAGCACAAATTTTTTGACGTCCTACCCAAAAACACTTAATTTTTGATAAGATATCTGATTTCAAACATCTAAGTAAAATATAACAATTTTCTTAGAACGTATCATCAATACCTACTTGGCGAATGAAATTGATGCCACTTTAAAAAACCATCGCTACTCAACCTGTTTCACAGTGTGCGTATCGTTAAGCAAACAGGATAAAAATGTAAACTTCTGCAAAACTCAGTGCCGGATTAACCTTTAGGCAGAGTAGGCGACTGCCTAGGGGCCCCGCGTCAGCTGGGAGCCCCGCACCAGCAAGGGGTCCCACATAAGTTAAGGGCCCTAACAGATTTTTGGAATTACATTTTCAACAATAAATAAAATATTCATTGCAATGTAATATGTCTGGTTGTTACAATGGTCTACAGGCTCATATTAAAAAAATAAATAATCTTGCTCATTATGTTCCATGTGCAGCACACTCACTGAATTTGGTTGGAGTACGTGTTGTGGAGAGCTGCATTAGAGCAATTTCATTTTAGGAATTTGTACAGGCACTACATAACTTTTTTTCGGCGTCAACTCATCAGTTACTCAGTTACACTGGTCAGTTATGCTGAAACATATTGGAAAGGGTCTAGTGGTGAAGAAAGTGTCTGACACAAGGTGGTGCGCAAGAGCGGATGCAACTAAGGCTTTGTCAGAAAGTTATAAAATTTTCAGAAAGCTTTGCAATTTATTGTTGATGATAAGACTCAACCAGCACAAACGATTCACGAGGCTCGATGTCTAATAAAGTGTTCTGATAGAAAGGAACATGGAGTAATGGCAGTATTTTGGGATACCTTATTGTATAGAATCAATGGTGTCAGTATGTCTCTACATAAACCTAGCTTTAGCTTCGAATTGCAATTGGTTTTTTTAAAACCCCTCTTGGATTTTTTTTTGCAATCACAAAGAGAATTATTTGATGATTATGAGATGAAGGCAAATGACACCGATACCGAATAAAGTGATGAAAATCAGCGTTTTCGAGAAAGAAAGAGGCATCAGGATGAAGGATCAGCAGAAGAAATAGGGAACAGTAGAAAAATAAGTTAAAGTTGGAAACATATTTACCTGTAGTAGATATGCTTTATTCAGAATTGATGCATCGAATAAAATCTTATAGAGATATTGATTCTCTGTTTGGATTTCTTACAGATTTCTTGAAAAGAACCGATGAAGAAATCAAAAGTGCATCTGAAAAATTCAGAGAATACTATTCCGATGACATTGAGCCCGAGCTTAAGAACGATATGGTGCAATTCAAATATTTCGTATTGCAAGTAAACGAAGCTAGGAGTACGGGAAACGATAAAATTATGCCTGCCGAAGAATCATACAAATTAATTTTTTGATAATATGGTTCAATCAACTTTCCCTAACGTGATGATAGCATTACAAATATATAGGAGTTTGATTATATCAAATACAACAGAGGAACGGAACTTCTCGAAATTAAAATTGATACAAAATTGTATTCGTTTATCAATGACTCAGAAGCGTTTGAATTCTTTATCGATAATGGCGATCGAAATTGATATATTGGAAAAGATCAGTTTTCCAGATGTGGTGAATGATTTTGTATCCTAAAAAGTTAGAAGAGTTGATTTCAAAATTGATCATAAATCATAATCAATGAAACAATTACCTATCTCCTTATTCATTTTTTTTGCATTTAATAACATAAAAGTTAAAGTTAAAATGTTAAAATGGAAACTATATTCTCTTGATTAAAGTTGAAATTAGATATTGCTGTCTTTTTTTTCTTCACTGTATGTTTGTATCTATATTACAGCATACACACTACAAGAATAAAAACCTTAATCATATCTTATAATATCCATTGAAATTTTTTCTGATAATCGAAACATAAAATTTATGTGAGTAAGAAATCAGAGAATCTGCGATATGATAATACTGATGTATACAGGGTGTCCCACCGGGAATGCCCATCAAAAATTTATGGATAAAACATTACTTCGAATATTTCCAAATTTTGTGTGAAGATATGAGTCGAAAAGACCTTCATTCATGATACCTACCTATATTTTTAAATTTCAGTGACTTCCGGTTGCACCGGAAATGGTATCAAATTTCTTATTTATAATGGAACACCCTGTATATTACGACTTTTGGCGCTCTTGTTCACCCGAACAGAGTGCCTATCATTGCCCGAATGTCTGTAATTTTGGAATTTCAGGCCGAAAATGGTCTCAATCGATTGGGTTCGACTCCTGATGAAGAATTCGTGGCGAAAGTTGAGTCTGTCCGGCCCGGCCGTCCGGCCGGCCGGTCGTATCCTCTCTAGCGCCCAAAAAGGAATCAGCTAGAGTTTTCATATTTTTAGAATAGGTTAATTGTCCAAATATCTCGGTCAAGTTCGTTATTGGGCCAAATCCGTCGGATGGTTCAGTAGTTATGAGCATCTGAAATTTTGTTTCCTCAATAACTACTAGAATATCCATCCGATCAAGTTAATACTTGTAATGTTATTGAGGGAGGCTGAAACGAAACGGCTTGCAAAATTTCGCAGAAATCGTCGCGCTAGAAAATTTTAAAAAAATTCCCCAAAAAAAAATTTTCAATACTCAATATCTCCTAAGACTTCATTTAGATTTAAATAAAAATCCGTATATATATTGAGGCTATCGATATCTTACTCATCCTAAAATTTCATTGTCGTAGCTTTTCCCCTTCTGAAGAGATGATCATTTTTTTCATTTACTCAAGAGAAAAATAGAAATGTCATGAAGTCCGAGTTTTGTCATTGAAAGATTTGCCATCACAGATCGATATTCGTTTGACAACTTGCGGACCTAGATATCAGTGTCAGTTGGCGTAATATCAATCAAAATTTTCATAGAATTCATAGAGGTAGAATTCGATGTCGATCACGTTGTCAAAATTCAGAAAAGCACAGACGTAATATTAATCAAAAAATTTTTTATCATAGAGAAAGAATTTGATGGAGTTGTCAAAACTCAGAAAAACAATGACGTAAGTTTTTAGGAGAAGCATAGAACAAAATTTGGTGAAAATTATGAGTAGTTATTTTCAAATTGAGATAAAGGTTTGTTTATTCATTAGGCTTTCATATATACATCACATTGTCCCATAGTACTGAAAAAGACTATTGTTCGCCCGATCAGAGAGCTTATAGATTTGTTAAGGTTTGAATATTTACTCGCAAGTAGGTCAACAAGAGCGCCAAAGGAATCTGACCTCACGTCAGTGCTTTCTAAATTTTTCGGATATATCTTCGAATTCCACATTCATGTTATGTATCATTCCCTAACGGCATCTTCAACCGTTTTCGAGTTATTCACTGTTTTATTATGCTCGTAGCTAACAGTTATTCCTGAATATCTTGAAAATGGTGCATTTCAGATATAGAGAATTCTTATAATATTCCACTTATTTTTTCTTTGCAAATCTTTATTTGAATGAAAAAACTACTGTTTCCATTTGAAAAAATTACAAATTCTAATGAGCACTCCCGGTGGGATACCCTGTATATAATGTATGTATGTTACTCCTATCCACTAATCAACTTGAAAAAATGTGAGGATGGTTAAAAAGGGGCCCCGAAAATTGCACTGCCTAGGGGCCTCCCACATGGTTAATCCGGCCCTGGCAAAACTGTTGATTCTACCGATCGCTCATGAGAATGTTCTTTCAAATCAATTTGAAATTTGAACATAAATTCTAGTAAAACCTGTATATTTTGGCACAAGCCAACATAATTTGAAGAAAAATCTGTGCTAATATTCAGGGCTATTCATTTACTCAAGTTGCTATGAATAGCCACCGAAAATCGTAGTCATCTTCAAGGTCAGTTGCTAAGCGCGAAATCGGTATTCACTATTCAAGAAAGTCGTTATGAAAGTTACTATGCATAACGACTAGTGACTATCCCTAGTAGTTTACTGGCAACTGCTTCATAGGTGTAGCTATATCGATAACCACTCTTGTCGGCTACTGTTTGTTTATTATTTCTTTTTCATTTATGTGAACAATTAGAAGTTTTAATCGAATAAGAATGACATTTTTAGTGCAAATGAACTTTTTAATGAATTTGGAATTACAAAGGTATTAATATAGAGTATTGTAGGGTAAATGCGCCACTGCTGCAAAGGCTTAACGCTGTCTTCATATTATTCAACTCTTTTGTGAGTTGCATTCACAGTTCTCCAACTTTTACTGATTCAGCTGGCGATAGTTATACTTTCATCATCACTTTATGTTCGCACAGGAAATTCATCATAAATTGATATCTTCATTGCTTGCCTTTTTAAACCTGTTATGTCTAAAATAAGAGATGTTAAATTAAAAATACCGAAAATTTTCTTTTATATAACCTCATCCTTCTTCCATAGTAACAGTACTGATTCCTCGAAAATAATTGAAATCTTTTCGCAACTTTCTTTAACGGTAATTTTTCGTGATTTTGAAGGTTATGTATGTGCTTATTCCACAGAAAAATCCATATCATTTGTCTTTGGTTGAATCGAGAAAACAGACATTTGAACTATTTTGCGGTGTTGCCATGACTCTCTTCACAAAAGTTGTTATGATAACAACAGTTGTTGATGGTTAGTTAGAGAATACCAAAAAGGGTAGCAGTGGCTATCGAAAGTTGTTCTACGTGTTGCTTTGGATATCCACGGCGAAAGCAACTTGAGTTAGTGAATAGCCCTGAATATGTTCTCATCAAGCCAGCGGCAACACAGGCCTGAGATGACACATGTTTAGAAAACCAGGCAATATAATCACGTGCGGTCCCTTCGATACCTCTATTCATAGTCGAAATCTCCAGTTTTATGGTTGAGTATTTTTGTCCATTATCAATTGGATTTTCATTCCCGAATGAAGCAGTTTTTGAACGATAAATAAAAAAATTAAAATATAATTAAACATCAATCAAAATTATTATTAATGAGAAATGTAATCATTACTTCATTTGCTTGATACTGAAATTGTTTTTCACGATAATTCAAAGACTGTTGAATAAAAGAAGGATTTTATATTGCAATTAGAAAAACATTACTTGGGGAGAAACTTATTGATTTTTGAAAGAAAAATTAATTTGAATAGGAGAATAACATCTGAACATAAAGAATGTGACTCATTTTTGTAGATTCTCAAGAGGATCCAGGACGTCGATCTAGTGGCTTGCAATGCTCTGTATCAACGACCTTATGTAGTGCCAGTACAAATTCCTAAAATGAAATTGCTCTAATGCAGCTCTCCACAGCACGTACTCCAACCAAATTCAGTGAGTGTGCTGCACATGGGAACATAATGAGCGAGATTATTTATTTTTTTAATATGAGCCTGTAGACCATTGTAACAACCAGACATATTACATTGCAATGAATATTTTATTTATTGTTGAAAATGTAATTCCAAAAATCTGTTAGGGCCCTTAACTTATGTGGGACCCCTTGCTGGTGCGGGGCCCCCAGCTGACGCGGGGCCCCTAGGCAGTCGCCTACTCTGCCTAAAGGTTAATCCGGCACTGAGTTTTGCAGAAGTTTACACATTTCTATCCTGTTTGCTCAACGATACGCACACTGTGAAACAATTTGAGTAGCGATGGTTTTTTAGAGTGGCATAAATTTCATTCGCCAAGTAGGTAATGATAATACGTTCTAGGAAAAATTGTTTTATTTTACTTAGATTTTTGAAATCAGATATCTTATCAGAAATTAAATGCATTTATTTGAAGATATGGAAGTTTTTGGAAAGGACGTCAAAAAAATTTGTGCTCACATTGGAAAAAAAACAGAAAAAATTTCAAATATCAAACGAAATTTCCTAATTATTGGACGATTTTCAGAAGGCCATAACTTTGAGATAAATGGTTGTATGAAAAATCAAAAACTTGGAAATTGTAGCTCCAAGTGTTGAGTTTTTGAATCAAAGCTCTAAAATTTTGTTGCGTTAGTGCTCAATGACTAATCTTAGAGATATCAGCGACAATAAAAGTTCAAAATTTTTTTAACACTTTTATTTGGTCTACGAGCGTGCAAAACAATTTTTTGCTAAGCAACCATGATGATCGGATACCTTGTTCATTCAGCTTCAATTACTTTTTCTTCGACCTTGATACGTCCATTTCTGGCAGAGTTATTATCGGTCTTCAAATGAAAAAGGATTCATATGTTTTTGATTCTCGATATCTCAGCAACCAACGATTATACAGAAAATTGAAGGAAGGTTCCAGAAACTTGAAGGAATATCCTTAAACTCATAGCCATAGCTGTTTCGTCACAGGCATTTAAAAGTGCAATAAAAAAGGGGTTTTTTCGAAAGCTAAGCACTGGATCGAAAATATTGATTATTGTACTATAGTGCAATATGTCCACAAAAACTCAACGAAAAGACTATCTAATCCACCCAGCCATTTTTTTGTTTTACTCGGTCGAAATTTTGATAAAATCAAAGAATAACTTTGTTTGCTCTGATCTCATAATCTTCAACAAAATGAGGAAAAAAATTTTCTGAACTTTTTCCACATTTCAATTGCAGACATTGATTGAATTAACAACATTTCAGATAATTTTGGAAAATCTTACAATGGTCTGAAGCAAAAATGTGAAAAAAAGGGAGAAAATTTTCTTTTCTCAATTTGTTGAATATTATGAGCTCAGACTAGTAAACGTGATACTTTAATTATGTGGAAAATTCGATCGATTGAAACAAAAACATGGCTCAATGGTTTAATATGGATCTTCGTTCTGTTTTTTGTGTATGTAGATTATCTTGAACTGAAAAAGGCCCACTTAACGTTATGGATTTCCTCCATATTTGCGATCCAGTACTTGATTTTTCAAAAAATCACCACTAACCTTTTTGGTGCTCTTGTTCACTCGAACAGAGTGCCTATCATTTGCCTAAATGTCTGTAATTTTAGAATATATATTACGAAAATGGTCTCAATCGATTGGGTTTGACTCCCCGATGAAGAATCTGTGGCGAAAGTTGAGTCTGTCAGCCGGCCGTCCGGCCGATCCGTCCGTATACTCTCTAGCATCTGAACGAGATGAGCTAGAGTTTTCATATTTTCAGAATAGGTTGATTGTCCAAATATCTCGGTCTATTTCAACCCATTCGGAATTTTTTACCCAGAGTTATGGACATTACCCACCCTCCACCGCTTAGCTTTTACCCCAGAGAGTTGAAATTTCAACACAAGATCCAAAGGTATTTTCAATTTGGTCGGTACTCAGGCAGCGTGCATCCTTGACCCTTCCACCCGAAAGGTTTTTGACAGATATCCTATATAAGCCGAATTAAGAAGGACAATGATTATCCAGCGATTTATGGAACTTGGAATTCAGCGACTTACCTTTTTGGTTATTTGAGTGGGAAACCATGGTTGATATCGTAATGCGATTATCGATTAGCGTGTCTTACAGACTAAAAATCGAATATGGCCGGGATTGTTTGATGAAAATTGTGAATTTTGAACAATTCACGAATTTCCCGATTTTTCAAATGTACTTTGTTTTCTAATTACGGAAAATATCAAGACTTTAATTTAACATCAAATAGTAAGGGGACTTGCAAGAAAGCAAATTATGTTGTAATTAGTCATGACATTTCTCAGGACTATAAATATGAGAATTTAAAAATTTGGAAAAAAAAAGAATGTATTCGTCTTTATCAAGAAACAATGTATGGAGTAAATCATGGTTCAGAATTATTTTGGAAAGCTATAGTGAGCTGTTACAGTTACATCAATAATGTTCGGCAGTTGAACATTCTGTGAGTAATTTTACATGTAAAAAAGTCATTCTTTTCACTCAACAATGGGTTTCGAGGTTGAGTTCGTTATAACAACGATACGGAGATTACTTCACACTTATAGCGGATAAAGTTCCATTTTATAGCGATTAGCGTATTTTTTTTTAATTGAGTGCGGAAAATAGCGGGGTAATTGAATTGATTGAAAAACCAATTTCACTATGATAAATGGTTTCATTGAGAATTTTTGTACGTTTTAATTCCCTTAACCTCCACCCCAGAGAATTGAGATTTCAACACGAGATGAATGATATTCTGCCTGGCCATACTTTTAACTCTCAACCTATTCGGAATTATTTATAAAATGTTTCGAAACATTCTTGTTTCGACCCGTCGACCACTTGACCTAGATCACAAAGGTTGAAATTTTCGGAATTTTTATCCAGAGTTATGGAAAGAAAGCCCCTCCACCGCTTAGCCTTCACCCCAGAGGGTTGAAATTTCAACACAAGATGGATAAGTACCAACTGTTCTTAAAATAAAGCGAGTTTAGTATTTTTCGCCTAACCATTCAAAATCCCTGAGGAGTAGGTGATAGCTGTATGTCAATTTATCGTTTCCAATAGTTCTTCTACAGCACTCATGAACTAGATCGCCTATGAACTCAACTGTTCTGAAAAGCCCCTCCACAGCTTAGCCTTCACCCCAGAGGGTTGAAATTTCAACACAAGATGGATAAGTACCAGAGCTGTGCCAAAGCATTGTGCTTAGTGCTCGTGAAAGCACTCTAAGCACTTTAGTGCTTCGAGCACTGTGCTCGCGAGCACTTTTCGAAGGCTAGTGCTTAGTGCTTGTTTTTCAGACACTCTCGCGAAAATCTTAGTGCTTAGTAATCCGCTAAGCACTAAGCCTTTCGAATTTTGAAGTAGGGTCAATATAAGCAGGTACGGTATTTGATTTTTTTATGTCCGCAAAGATAATATGATCGTTTTGAATTAATATTCAGTATTTCTTCAGTCACCATTGATTTGACTTTATGGTTATGATGGCCAGAAAATTTTTTGTTTTTGCGGGCTTGTTACTAGTGGAACAGGCGGGCTATCGTTCTGTCCAAATGTCTGTAATTTCCGAATATCGAGCCGAAAATGGCCTCAATCGATTGGGTTTGACTTCTTGATGAAGAATTCGAGGTCAAACTTGAGTATGTCCGGCCCGCCGGCCCTCCGGCCGTATACTCTCTATCTTCCGAAGGAAGGGACCTAGAGTTTTCATTTTTTCAGAATAGGTCGAGTGTGCAAATATTATTGTCTCGGTCAAGTTCGTTATTGGGCCAAATCCATCGAATAGTTTAGCAGTTAATAACATTAATTTCTTGAATATTCATCCTATCAATTCGTAACTTAGAGAATGTCTAGATAGCGTTAAAAAGGAAGAGTGTACCAAATTTCGAGAAAATCGTCACGAGAGAAAATTCTTTTAAAATTCCCAAAATGTTTTTTTTCAATACACGATATCTCATAAGTTATTCGTCAGATCACAACAATTTAGGGCATTTATGCAGGGTATAGGTACCTAAAATATTTTAGAATTTCATCATCATAGCTTACAATCTCCAGAAGATATGAGTTTTTCTGAAAATGAAGTCACAGATTATATTTCTATCTATGAATTCACATCACATCAACTATAAATCTCTTTGATGGTGGTTTTAATTTAAAGACAAGTTGTCATAATGAGTGAATGTTGAGCCGAAAATTAAACTAATTCTTTGGGTTCATTTTTATGACAAACATGTCCAAAATACTGGTGTGTGCAGTTGTCATATTTTGAATGGAAATGTCATTATGAATTTTGCGACAAGAGGACTATTTTTTCCCAAATGTCTGTAATTTCTGAATATCGAGCTGAAAATGATCGCCATCGGTTGGATTTGACTCGTGATGAAGAAACGGTGGTCAATTTGAAAATGTTTGGCTGAATATTCTCTATGTTCCGAAAGAGATGAGATAGAGATTTCATATTAATAGAATTAGTTTATTATCCAAATATAAGTCAAGTTAGTTATTGGGCCAGACCTGTCCGATAGCTCAGCAATTATGAATCTGAAATTCAGTTATAATTGATGACACTCAACTACAACAACTTATATATGGTATAGAAATGTGGAAAGAATGCCAGATCGAAGAATTTGCTGAACTGTAAGTTCACTCAACTTCCATTTAAGATATATGTTTATTGATTCTTTCACACTCATTGTGCTGGCTGATTTTGAATCGCACTCTTTTTAAGTCTGAGAAAAGACTTCAGAACAACCGCGTAAAAGCTCCTGATCTCACGTCAGTGCCACCACATTTTTTCAGTAATGTGTTCTCGCTTATAAAATAATTGGTCCTCGATTATTAATTCAACTTTATGCATTGATTAGGAACAGCCATTCAGATTCAGATCGACGAATAAGATTAACTAGTACCAGAATGTAAATTGAATGCATGCGTTTCACAAAACAAATAAAATGGCTTTTGAGTTTTTTCCCAGTCTCGAAATCATAATTTTAGATATGTCGATGAAGCTAAAGAGTTTCAATCAAACAACATTACATGAAATAGTTCCCACTAAAGTACTTAGTGCTTAGTGCTCGAAATATTCAATTACTTTTGCAAAAGTGCTCGGTAATCCGGAGCCTTCTGTCGAAAGCGGTGCTTAGAACTCGAGACTCGAAGCCTTTTTTTTCGAGTGCTTAGGGCTTAGTGCTCGAAGCACTTTTTTTCGGTGCTTAGCACAGCTCTGATAAGTACCAACTTAACCATCCTTAAAAATTTCAAAACGTTCGGAATTTTTTATCTGAAGTTATGAGGAAAAAAACTTTCTTACCCCCTCCAGCGTATAGCCTTCGCCCCAGAGGGGGCGAATAAGATGAATAATTATTTTCTTAAACATGCTCTGAGATTTCAACCCATTCGGAATTTTTTATCCGGATTTATGAGAAAAAAAACTTTCTCAACCCCTCCATCCTTTAGCCTTTACCCCTGATGGTTGAAATTTCAACACAAGATAGATAATTGTATGCTTAACCATTCTTTGAAATTTCAACCCGTTCGGAATTTTTTATCTGAAGTTATGAGGAAAAAAACTTTCTTACCCCCTCCAGCGTATAGCCTTCGCCCCAGAGGGTTGAAATTTCAACACAAGAAGAATAATTATTTTCTCAAATATGCTCTAAAATTTCAACCCATTAGGAATTTTTATCCGGAGTTATGAGAAAAAAACTTTCTCAACCCCTCCACCCTTTAGCCTTTACCCCAGAGGGTTGAAATTTTAACACAAGATAGATAATTGTATGCTTAACCATTCTTTGAAATTTCAACCCATTCGGAACTTTTGTCCGAAGTTATGAGAAAAAAACTTTAGTACCCCCTCAACCGCTTAGCCATCACCCCAGAGGGTTGAAATTTTAATACAAAATGGATAAGTATTTAGTTAAACATGCTCTAAAATTTGAACCCATTCGGAATTTTTTATCCGAAGTTATGAGAAAAAATCTTTGCTACCCCCTCCACCGCTTAGCTGTCACCCCCAGAGGGTTGAAATTTTAATACAAGATGTATAATTATTTACTTAACCATCCCTAAAAATTTCAACCCGTTCGGGAATTTTATCCAGAGTTATGAGAAAAAACCTTTACCCCCTCCATCTTAAGCCTTTCCTCCAGAGGGTTGAAAATTTTTTTGGGTATCCTATATTTTGTCCCAAACAATAAAAGCAAAAATTTTCATTGCCGCTAATTATTTCGTTCCCCAGGCTTTATTGACTGGACTATAGAGGGACTAGGGGAGTTCTAGATCAAGATTGACCTATGACCCCCTTAGTTGGTGACCTCGAGTGTTTAGAAATCGGCGCGCCACCGACCGGTGCGCCACCTAGCGGATTCTAGATCAAGCTCCCTTAGTTGATGACGAGATATTGTTGATGATGGAGCTCGTGTTGAATGATTGTTTGGGCTATTACCATCATCTATTGTGGATGTAATGATTTCCGACGTTTCGATAGACATCTGACAAGAGATGTCTATCGAAACGTCGGAAATCATTACATCCACAATAGATGATGGTAATAACAAACAATCATTCAACACAAGCTCCCACTAGCCTGTCTATATTGCCGACCGTCGTCAACTCTGGTTTTTTATGAAAAAATCTGTGTGTGGGTTTGAGAACTCAGGATTGCTAGGTCAATAGTCGTACTTCCAAGCCTTGGACCAAACAAGCTGTTGGTATACGTGGAAGTTTTGTGCCTCTAATAGTAAATATTTGACACTCGATTGAAAGCACTGACGTTGAATGATTTCTCTCAATGTAAAAGCACTGGCGTTGAATCAGTACTGAATTTTTTTTTTGAAGAGCACCAACTCATTGTCAGGTTGTTCAATTTGAATGCGAAAAGAACATCGTTTAGTACACTCATCTGATTGAAATTGAATCAATTGAATGGATTACTCAATGTAGAAGCACTGACGTTGAATCAGTTTCTGAAAAGCTGAATGTGGTGAAAGCACTGACGTGAAGTAGCTACAGTTGGACAAATTTCAACACAGAAATTTGAAAGCACTGACAAGAAGTTACAACAGTTGAACTAATTTTAACACTGAAATTTCGAAAGCGCTGACGTGAAGTAGCTACAGTTGGACTAATTTCAACACTGCAATGTCGAAAGCACTAACGTGAAGTAGTTGGATGATTTCACTCAATGTAAAAGCACTGACGTTGAATCAGTACTGAATTTTTTCTTGAAAAGCACCAACTTATTGTCACTATCCATGTTCAATTTGTTCAGTAGATCTGAAATAAGCACTGACGTAGCTTCGAAGGTGCTTCGAGTGGAAATGGACTATTAAAAACAATTTCAGTATTTTTTATTGACCCAACATAATGTTAATTATTTACATCGTACAATACTTTATTCCTATGAAAGTATTATAAATACATTCTAAAATTGCATAACTCTGGACACAAGGATTAATTCTACAGAAAGCATTTATGAAATCTTCAACAGAATTGTTGCTGGAGTTTCGTATCAATTCTTTGATGGTGTCCATGAATTTAAAGTAATTCAAAGTCATTCGGAGATTTTTCAACATTTAAGGACGACTGATAATTATCATATGATTCAATTGAGATATCTTATTCAAGTCAACTTCACTGAAATATATGCAGTTTCCCCATTTTGTGACGCTAGTAATCATACATTCACCAGTTCATCGTACAACTGTAGCTCCACATTCGTGTTGATAACCATTTTCGATTATTGCAATAAATGACTCCCATTCCCAATCATCAAAGGATATCACGCAGTCATTACAGCTCAGCTTGACAGCAGGTGAGAATTGTCTCGCTGGACTTATACCACAATCGATGTATAGAGAAGCAGACCCTTATCCACTTTCAATTTCTAGGTGGAACTGGCCGTTCAACAGGTAGTGCTTTTCATTTATAACTTCAAAATTACATGATTCAGGAATCGAATATGCATATTCACAATTAGATGAATCCAGAGTCGAGCGTCATATGGTACATTTCCGGTCTCCCCATGCAACAAACGGACTCTTTTACATAAACAAAAGCAAAGACGTAGTTGAGTTGCAATATGTCCACATACGTGTTCTTGTCATTGTGTGTAGCCAACTCTATTGCATAAACAAAAGGAAAGATGGGCAGGGTCGTACTTATTCTTCCAATTTAAAACTGAAGAATTTTATCGAAGAGATTTTTTCAACATCACCATATTTGGTTGATATTTTTCATTCAAATGAAAACAAAATCTATCAATTCCATTATGCTATCGATATGCATTGAACTATGAAAAAATATGCTATAATGATATTTCACACCTTCACCTTCACACCAAATTTTGACCATCCAA
Source organism: Micraspis discolor (assembly GCA_030674115.1). NCBI lineage: Eukaryota > Metazoa > Arthropoda > Insecta > Coleoptera > Coccinellidae > Micraspis > Micraspis discolor. The sequence continues at coordinate 20,759 of JARTUT010002424.1, forward strand.
TAAGTTGATGAATGATTCCATGAACATTAAGAATTTTCCAATCTTTGAAATGCGAATACTAGTAGGTTTTGTAAATCGATAAATGGAAACACCAGATCTGAAAATCTGTGAAGAAATTTCATTCAAGCGAAAATCAGTTATCGTTCTGAACAACATGAACAAAGTGCTCTCAAAAACGATTCAATTATGATATTTTTCATGCCATATTTAGGAAAAACTTTAATGTATCAAAAAAATTTCCAATAATTCGATGATTGTAGATATCATTGAGCAGACGAAAATATTGAAAAGTTCATGTATGAAAAAATAAAAATTTGAGCAAATCTATTTCAATAAGTTTCCATGAATTTACACATCTTTGGTGAGTAAGAGGTTTTAAAAATAATCAAAAGCATTTGGGCAAAAGCTCCTCGAATCTAAAAAGCATTGTGGGAAAAGAGTTGAAATAAAAATTTAGTAAGCACTGACGTGAGGTCAGATTGCTTTGGCGCTTTTACTTGCGAGTAAATATTCAAACCTTAACAAATCTATAGGCTCTCTGATCGGGTGAACAATAGTCTTTTTCCGAACTATGGGACAAAGTGATGTAAATATGAAAGCCTAATGAATAAACAAATCTTTATCTCAATTTGAAAATAACTACTCATAATTTTCACCAAATTTTGTTCTATGCTTCTCCTAAAAGATACGTCATTGCTTTTCTGAGTTTTGACAACGCCATCAAATTCTTTCTCTATGATAAAAATTTTTGATTAATATTACGTCTGTGCTTTTCTGAATTTTGACAACGTCATCGACATCGAATTCTACCTCTATGAATTCTATGAAAATTTTGATTGATATTACGCCAACTGACACTGATATCTAGGTCCGCAAGTTGTCAAACGAATATCGATCTGTGATGGCAAATCTTTCAATGACAAAGCTCGGACTTCATGACATTTCTATTTTTCTCTTGAGTAAATGAAAAAAATGATCATATCTTCAGAAGGGGGAAAGCTACGACAATGAAATTTGAGAAGGAGTAAGATATCGGTAACCTCAATATATATACGGATTTTTATTTAATTCTTAATGAAGTCTTAGGAGATATTGAGTATTGAAAATTTTTTTTTTGGGAATTTTTTAAAAATTTTCTAGCATGACAATTTCTGCGAAATTTTGCGAGCCGTTTCGCTTCAGCCTCCCTCAATAACATTCCAAGTATCAACTTGATCGGATGGATATTCTAGTAGTTATTGAAACAAAATTTCAGATGCTCATAACTACTGAACTGATTTGGCCCAATAACGAACTTGACCGAGATATTTGGACAATTAACCTATTCTGAAAATATGAAAACTCTAGCTGAATTCTTTTGGATGCTAGATGGGATACGGCCGGCCGGCCGGCCGGACAGCCGGCCGGACAGACTCAACTTTCGCCACGAATTCTTCATCAGGAGTCGGGCAATCGATTGAGACCATTTTCGGCTCGATATTCCAAAATTACAGACATTCGGGCAAAATGATAGGCACTCTGTTCGGGTGAACAAGAGCGCCAAAATAATTACTCCCATTTTAATTGATATGGTGGAAAATATAATTCGCTCAGGAAAATATTATACTTTCCAATTTCATGTATTTTTGGCGCTCTTGTTCAAATGAACAGAGTGCTTATCAATTTGCCCAAATGTCTGTGACTTTCGAATTTTGGGCAAAAGTGGTATCAATCATTTTGTTTGGACCTACTAATGAATAATCCGTGGTCAAAATCGATTTTGTCCGTCCGTCCGTCCGTTCCGTGAACACGATTACTCTCGAACGGATGAAGTTAGAGAGTTGAAACTTTCAGAATAGGTTTGAGGTATAAATATCTCGGCTAATTTCGTTATTCGGTCAAATCGGCCGAATAGGTTCGGATAAAAAAAAAATTTTTTCAAATGACACTGTTCAAACAAAAATTTTTTTATGGTGCAGTTTTATTAGACGTATACAAAAATACCACTCTCGACTTCGACACGCTAATAGTTCTGGAGATATTATTTTCAAAATTTAAATATTTGTAAGTGGTTTACAAGAGCGCCTAAGCCAACTGACCTTACGTCAGTGCTTTCTAAATTATTCTATTCGTTTTGGCGCTCTTGTTCACCTGAACAGAGTGCTCATCAATTTGCCCAAATGTCTGTGACTTTCGAAGTTTTGGGCAAAAGTGGTATCAATCGTTTTGTTTGGACCTACTGATGAATAATCCGTGGTCAAAATCGATTCTGTCCGTCCGTCCGTCCGTTCGGTGAACACGATAACTCTCAAACGGATGAAGTTAGAGGGTTAAAACTTTCAGAATAGGTTTGAGGTATAAATATCTCGGCTAAGTTCGTTATTCGGTCAAATCGGCCGAATAGGTTCAGAGTAACAATTTTTTTCAAATAACACTGTTCAAATAAAAATTTTTATGGTGCAGTTTTATCAGAAGTATACAAAATACCACTCTCGACTTCGACAAGCTAATAGTTCTGGAGATATGATTTTCGAAATTTAAATAATTGTAAGTGGTTCACAAGAGCGCCTAAGCCAACTGACCTTACGTCAGTGCTTTCTAAATTTTTTTTTTTCATCATTTTTTTTATTTACGCAGAAATGAATCGTTCTGAAGGTACATTGACGAAAATAGATCAAACATTAAAATCAATGGAAGAAAATCATTCTCCTGCGAATGCACAAATATGGTTACATATAATTCGTAAGCATATTTATCACTGTAATTTGGCATTGAAAAATTTAACTTCAGTATTGGTCAAAAACGCCAGATATTTTCTAAAATTGTACAATTGAAAAGAATGCGCTGTTTCATAAATTTTTTCAAAAAGATACATAGGTTCTGGATTAGGACAAACTCGAAGGCGCAGCTCTCGAGTAATATAGCGCACTTTAAATGCTTTATATAATTGTAGAGTAAGAACAGGTATTGTTATAAATTTGAGTCATCTTGATGTTAAGCCATTTTTGTCGATGCTTTCCATTTGTTTGAAGAAAAAATTTCAAGTGTTTTGAGGATATGCCAATTTTGAAAAATTAACGCAACCTTTTGTGCTGATTTCATTAAAAATAATGGTGATGTTGAAATTGTGGATCGGAAATTTTTCACCACTCCTAAGGCCACAATTGATTCATCTACTGAATTGAAATTTTGGTTTGATATTAACATAACTGATCGTATCATAGCTGACATAGAGGATATGAGCAACAAGGGTAGCGGGTGGGCTTTTGAGCAAAATAATTCACTTGAAGTTGCAATTAATAAATTTGAAATAGGAAATAACTGTGGTGGATCATCTTACATTAAACTACCTGATCAAATTTTAAGAAAAAAAGCATGTATTAACGTTCAGAATGATGATAATGCATGCTTTTATTGGAAGTGTTGTTAGCGCACTTTATCCAACAACAATTAATTGTAATCGTACCAGAAGTTATCCCAATTATCATAACGTGCTGAAAACATATGGTTTAGAACTGCCAATAAAACTATCGCAAATTGCAAAATTTGAAAAAATGAATGATATATCTGTGAATGTGTATGGTTTACAATTGGTAGAGAAAGAAAATCAATCATTTTATACAACATTTGACGCAAATTCATGTAAATTTACTAATAGTTCAAGATAAATATTTTCCAAATTTGAGGATTATGATTTCGCACCTTCAGAAGATATACACGACTTTGAAATTAAATATCACTATTGTTGGATTAAAGATCTTTCCAGACTTATCTCAAGTCAGCTCACGAAAAAAACACGGGAAAAAAATTATATGTGATAGGTGTTTGAATTATTTTTCGTCTCAGATAAAATTAAATGAACATTATGAGTTGTGCAAAGATTTCAATAATCAAAAAGTATCTTTTTCGGCAACCGTCCAGGAAGTACCCACTTTCCGGACGCTTTTCTTTGAGAAAGAAGCCTTTCCCGGCCTAGTCCGGGAAGTACGTACTTCCCGGACTAGGCCGGGAAGAATCACGTCGTTTTGATCATAGTAAATATGAAAATCTTGGTAGGTATATTTTTGATAAATGAAGTTACCATAGCACTGAAAACGGCTGACAGTTCATATAAAATTAGTTGTCAAGAATTTGCATGTTTTCTGATCGCAA
>JARTUT010000685.1:0-24868 GCA_030674115.1 Micraspis discolor
GGCGGCTTCTCGAGGAATTAGAGGCTGGCCTCAGGATTTTATTCGAGTTAATCGGGAAGCGGGAAATAAAGAAATAGGGTTAGTTCACTTTGTCGTTATTTAGTGGTATCGCGTTTGCTGTGTATCGCGTATGATTATAATCTTTTTCAGGTGAATTTTTTCTGAAATATAAATCTTTTTTATCGAAAGTGACTAACAGATCGCGAAATGGATTCAGCGGGACCTAGTGATAGTAAATCTTTTGAAATTCCTAAGGAACATATTCGGTGTACTTGTGATATTGTTAATTTTTTAATAAATGAGCAACATTTTCGACTCATTCGTATGATGATAAATTATATTTAATTAAGGAAGTTAAGCGACCTGTTCCAAATTTGAGTAAATCTCTATTGTCTAGTGTGGGGTCGGTAAATCAAATTGGGGATTCCAATACGTGGTATGACAAGTACGACTGGCTTACTGGAAGTATTACTTTGAAAAAAATATTTTGTTGGCCGTGCATTTTATTCTCAGCAACTAATGGAAATTCCGACAGCGTTTGGTCGAAAAGTGGTTTTAGTGATTTGAAAAATTTATCTCGGGGTCTATCGCTACACAATAAAAGTGCTCAGCATATTTCATCTAATTGCAAGCTTACCGTTATGAGAAAGCAAAAACAAAATATCGCCACAGCAATAGACAATGCGCGTCAAATAGAAATTGAAAATTTCAATGCTAGATTCAAAGAAAATCGACAAATTCTAAGAAGTTTAATAGATATTACGATGCACCTCTGTATGCAAGAGTTACCTTTTAGGGGGCACGATGAATCGAATGAGTCTTCAAATCGTGGAAATTTCAAAGAATTGGTAGTTCTTGTTAGTAAATTTGACACGAATTTAAAAACCTTTTTAGAAAATGACACCAACAGTAAATCGGTAATTTCTGGTACATCTAAAACCATTCAAAATGAATTAATTGATTTGGTTGCTTTTGTTGTGAATAAACAAATCGAGGACGAAATATATATTACATTATTAAATTTTTTTCATATGTGCCTCACCATACTATATTGTCACGAGCCGCCACTAATTTCAACTGATCAACACTCCTTGGATGGAGCGTGGACGAGTTGAATTTCGCAGTTACTTTTTGCCATGCTTTGTCTTGAAAAAATATATGTTCAAAAGAACCTTAATCAACAAAAATTTATGCCGTATTTACCTTTTCGTCATTTGTGACTTTATTCGTCGTTTTATTTTCTATTATCTCCTTTCCCACTAAAATCAAATCCAACAGTAGGAGATGATCCTCAACGCTGAACACAATTTTTCTTTTCTTTCCTTCCATATTTGCACTCGCACTTTCGCACTTCTTCTGCACCACCAAAATAAAAATAATATTTCGAACTTTCGAATCTCCCTCCTTCATTTCGTACACAGAATATTATGTCTTTCTTCTATTCCATAAAATTTCATTTCTCTATGAAATATTACCAAATGCAAACAATTAATCAATAGATCTCAGAATAGCCAACCTTAGGAAATGTGAAAATTACAAACAAAAGGGAGTTTTATCTAAATGAGGGTGGGATTATGTTTATGGAACCGGATACGCTTTCAAACTGCCTTTAAAGGCGGCTTTCTTGAAAAGCGGCCTTTGTGAAACAGATCTTTTTCGTAAAGGTTATAGGTTTGTTCGCGTGGCTGTTCGGAACTGTAATTTTTGGTAATTTGTGGTTCCCACCCGTTCGTCTGGGACGGAACAGGAGTTCCTTGTCGTTCGTGTGGTCGGAACACTTGATTTCGGAACTGTTCGTTACTGTTCTTACGGTTCCGGATCTAGAGATGGTACAAGGTACAACAGAAGAAGCGGTAAATTCAAATCATCGGTGATTCAAATTTTCAGTAGTTCTAATTGGCAATTAAGTTATATATTTTGTGACTAGGATATTCGCATAGCTGTTTTTGAGTATATTTGATGTTGTGTGAGTATAAATTTTTAATCAATTCGTTACTAGTAAGCCAGTAGATCAATAGGCCAGTAGATCTATGGGCCAATAGATCCATAAGCCAGTAGTTGAATAGGCCCATAGATCAATATAGACCATAGATCAATAGGGCCCATACATCAGTGAAGCGCGCAGAAACACGAAACACGTCAAAAAACCTGTCGAAAAGCGAATTAAAAAAACATGAATTAGTTATCTCAAAGAAGAGGAAGGATCATTTGCAATAGATGAATAAAATAATTGCATAGTTGCTGATCAAAGTATGTAAGATAATTATTTTATATTATTTATATATACGATATTTCATGTGTATATATATATATATATTCTATATATTTATTTTTGTTATCTCGTGATTGTAGTATCTTTATTTTTAACCACTCAAAATGTATTGCAAAGTTAGGAAGGAAACGGAGGAATGACCTCTTTCAAGAACACAACGACTTGTTAAAACAATTCTTATCTAAAAAATAATTACAAAGCTATGAAAATTGTTAGAAAATATTTTTATTTATTTCCCAAATGCCACCAGTTCCATATACAATTACCTAATTCTATTATATAAAATTTTCTGTACACAGTTTCCACCAAAATTACAATAAAATAACAGAAGAATTCACAGTTTACCCAGATTTGAACTAACAAAAATATTTTCTCCACCGATGACCACTACTACATATATTGAAATTTCAAATTATAATTAAATTAAATCATTTATTTAAATATTTCATTACATATGAATTATATTTACAGTTATTTATATGGATATGTTTATGTTTATTTATTTATGACAAAAAAATTGTTCAATTTTAATATTTGTAATTTCTAACGTATTTCCACCGTATTAATAACACAAAGATATTAAATAAGTTATTCAATATCTTTGTAACACTATCCATGATGTACAACATAACCTTACTTTCACTTATCTATGCACTTAACGAAATCGTTTTGAAATCATCTGTTCCCACCTGTTCTCATCCGTTCGTGTCATAGAACAACTTGCGACGATTCCAACAGTTACGGAACCTGGTTTTCTGTGACCTCAGAACAACTGAGAACTGCCACCCGAACAAACTTATTGTACCATCTCTAGATCAGGAACCGTAAGAACAGTAACGAACAGTTCCGAAGTGTTCCGACCACACGAACGACAAGGAACTCTTGTTCCGTCCCAGACGAACGGGTGGGAACCACAAATTACCAAAAATTACAGTTCCGAACTGCCACGCGAACAAACCTATTAACACCACTGAATAAGGGATGGCTAATCATCGATTTGTGTGAACTTATCCACGGTTTTCTCGCCACGGTTTTCGTCGTACGCTGGGATTCTCGAGCGGTGTTGCCAAACTTATGTTTGGCGATAGGGAGAGGAAAAATGCATGAAGAATAGTTGAAATATTTATCAACTCTTTGAAATCCGATAAAATTCGATTGTTGGAATATATAATAGTGTATTTTATCAAGTGAAATTTTATTCTGCAATGCTTTTGACATTCAGATAAAATGTGATATCTTCCGAAATAATACGTGCTCCAGGATAATTTTTTCACCAAAGTATTCGGTTTTGAATGCTTTGTCATATTCAGTAATCAGATGAATTTGGGACACCGTCGGGATACCTGAAAATCCAGTATACAGCTCAGCCACGGTTTTTACATTCAGAAAAAACGTTATATCTCTCAAATTAGCTCATGCTCCAAAATAATTCTTACACCGAATTATTTGTCTTTAAATGCTCTGTCATAATCAATAATCAGATGAATTTGCGACACCGTCGGGATATCCCAAGATTGAGGATTTAACCCAGCCACGGTTTTTACATTACATTTGATACAAGAAGTCCTCCATAGCAAAATACACGAAAAACAGGTTTAGGGGTGAATTTAACCCTCTCAATGCCTCCCTAAGTGAATCAGAAAAGTATCAAATGAAAGCCTATAAAAAAGCAGAGATTTTGTTGAAAATCCGAATTTGATACATGAAGTCCTTCATAGTAAACTGGTTTAGGGATTAATTAAACCCTCTCATCCCCTCCCTAAGGAAATCAGAGTAGTATCAAATAAAAGCTTATGAAAATGCAGAGATTTTGTCGCAAGTCCAAATTTGATACAAGAAGTCCTTCATAGCAAAATACACGAAAAACAGGTTTAGGGGTGAATTTAACCCTCTCAATCCCTCCCTAAGTGAATCAGAAAAGTATCAAATGAAAGCCTATAAAAAAGCAGAAATTTTGTCGAAAATCCGAATTTATGTTTATTTATTTATAACAAAAAAAATTGTTCAATTTTAATATTTGTAATTTCTAACGTATTTCCACCGTATTAATAACACAAAGATATTGAATAAGTTATTCAATATCTTGTAACACTATCCATGATATGATCCATGATGTACAACATAACCTTACTTTCACTTATCTATGCACTTAACGAAATCGTTTTGAAATCATCTGTTCCCACCTGTTCTCACCCGTTCGTGTCATAGAACAACTTGGGACGATTCCAAGAGTTACAGAACCTGGTTCTCTGTGACCCCAGTACAACTGGGAACTGCCACCCGAACAAACCTTATGGAACTGGCCCTAAGTTTCCTAAGAACTCTTCACATGGAGTTACGATTTAGCAACTAATTTGTGTAATTTTTGTTTCAGATGATATTAAAACTCTTTGTGAGTCGGAATTGAAAGGAATATTTTTTCAGCCTCTCTAATCAATTTATTAAAAATTGCTATTTAAACTGCAGAAATCAAAGTGTTTATTTATTAAAACAGAAATAACACCTACAATAAATAATATTTTGAGAATTCTATTCCCCTGATCAGTACATATTTCTAGTCTAGATTTATTTAATATAAAAAACACTGGCTGTCCATGATCCACTGCAATTCATGGGAGAAATATTAATTCGTAATTCGATTGCTGGAATAAAACTTCAAGCTCTGAGTCTACACCTATTTTTTCAACCCTGAGTACCCTGCTTTCGAGACTTTTAGGTTCCTTGAGTACCACAGCAAGTCCACAAACTCTCATTAGATACTGCTCGCAATCAGTGGAACTCCGTATGGGGATGGCTAGTCTCACATTACATATGACGTCGATGTGAATATATTTCTGAATGGCGAATTTTCCATCACTTCTTTCAATCTAGAATGAAAATCAAATGTTAATTTAGATTTCATTAGCAAATCTGAAAATTAGGTTTTGAGCCCCACACATATATTGGTATCAGAATAAAGACATATTCAATGATGAATGAAGCAATGCAGTTAAAGAACTTGCAGAACTCAGGATTTCTGTATGCACATGTACGAAACTTGAGGATCTTATGACCTTAATACTTTGGTACAAGTTACATGTTATTGAACTATCTGGAATACTGTGTCCCTCTGCTCTAAAAGCTTTCATTGAATAAAAGTGGGATATGTAAGTTTGAACGGGGAGAATATGATTTACAGAACTGGAATACCAGATTATGTTATTTGATATATTCTGCAAATAATTCAAAATGCTATAGAATGTCTTAAAATTTCAAAGGGACATTTACCCATTCGTTCTTGAGGAAAAAATTCAGCTCTTCAAATTACAAATTTTTTTTTCGTAACTAATCGCACTTGGTAATTAGTTACTTCCTGCCCATAGAAAATGAATTTGATTTTATAATGACCTTATTTCCAAAAATAAAGTGTTTCCCAATAAGGTTGTAGAACTTTGTAAGGTTTTGGCGGCCATATTTGTTTATCAATTTTGACGTTCGAAGTGTCATTTTATTCAGAAAGGTTCAAAGTTTTACCATGAAAAGTTTCACGCTCACACAACGTTTGGAAATCGTCCAAATTTATTACGCAAATTCGCCTTCGCCGGTGGCCACGCGAAGAGAGTTTCAACGGAAAAATGGTGATGGTTTCGTTCCATCTGAGCAGCAAATCAGACGTGTAATCAAAAAGTTGGAAAGATAGTTTTCTCTCCATGATAGAAAGGTGTCTGTACGACGCAGAAATGCTCGCAGCGCTGAAAATATCGCCGCCGTTTCGGCCAGTGTCCGCGACAATTCAAATGTGTCCGTAAATTGCCGCTCGCAAGAAATGGGGCTCTCTCGGATGACAATGTGGCGAATTTTGCTCATTGACTTGGGCCTACATCCTTACAAGATAGTGCTGGCACAAGAGCTGAAGCCTCATGACCATAGTTTGCGTCGGGCGTTCTCAGATTGGGCCCTAGAAATGTTAGAAGCTGATCCAGATTTCCACAAGAAAATCATCTTTTCTGATGAGGCTCATTTCTGGCTGAACGGCTTCGTTAACAAGCAGAATTGCTGATATTGGAGCGATTCCAATCCACAAGTGGTGCAAGAAAAACCTTTGCATCCACAAAAGATCACAGTTTGGTGTGGATTGTGGAGTGGTGGCATCATCGGGCCGTACTTTTTCCGAAATTACGCCGGACAAGCCGTTACTGTGAACGGCCAGAGCTATAGCGACTTGCTGCGTGAATTTCTCTTCCCGAAATTTGTTGAAATTGGTGACGACGATCTTTATTTATTGCGCGATAAGCTCGGTGACTCATTAATTTCGAGAATCGGCCCCATCGCTTGGCCGCCAAGATCGTGTGATTTAACGCCCTTGGACTTTTTTTATGGGGATATGAGAAATCACAAGTGTACAGCAACTCTCCAGCGACAGTTCAAGACCTTGAGGAGAACATTACGAGGTGCATCGAGGCCATACCACAGGAAATGCTAGGCCGAGTCATGGAAAATTGGGTCAAACGAATTAAGGTCTGCAAACGAGCTCGTGGAGGCCATTTGAACAATATCTTGTTTAAATCATAAACTTATACACCATATCTTTCAAATAAATGTTTGAGAACCAAAATCGGTTAATTTGTTGTTGTTTTATTCAATTTCAAAGTTCTATCAAGCTTATTGGGAGACCCTGTATGTTCTTGCGTTCATCACTTTAGTGAAGTGTTCTTCGTCGCAGACCTTCTGTGCCATTCGCAAATCTTTGCTGTAAGCACAGCTGGAAGTGAGGCGTAATAGTTTCGGCTAAATCAGGTTGTTCAATAAGTTTTGTCGTTCGATAAGCTGACACTAGTCTAAATTTTGTTTTGTTTATGTACAGGGTGGCCATTTGAAAACGAAACAGACGAGATTACAGAAGAAATAAATTTTTTCGATAGAAATGCTCGGACAGGTCGATTTCTGTTTCGAGGGGGACAACTTAAGATGTAGGTTACGGACGCATAGCGCTTCAACCCTTGCTACTACAACCCTCATCCCCAAATTTTGAATAGGGAAGATGGGGTGAGTGATACCTCATTTGAAAGGTATTTTTATACTTATTTCAGCACAGTAATTGTTTTTTCATTTTATGCATTAGTTCTCGAAATATACTAAGTATTTGAAAATGAAGTGGTGTTTTCATGGCACTTGTAGTGTTTTTTTGTGAAAAATCGACATTTTGAGCTTCAAAACAACCATGACTGTGGCTTCCTTCCTCCAATTCTATGACATAGAAATCTTTAATCAAGATGTCGAACAAACAAAGCGCATTGCGAAGGAGCTCAATCTTGCTGAAACTCAATCTAAATTATCCTCGATATAATTTGCAGTAATACCAATAACATGCGGTAACACTTGATCGATAGAAATCTCCAAAAAGTCCAAATACGTACATATCTCTAATCAGATTACCAGGTAAGAAAATCAAATCATTACTGCTGCCACAGAAATATTCCAGTCCCAATTCGTGAAACGATTTCCGACTAAATTATGAAGTGTTTTCTCAGTTGGCATCAATATGTTTTCATTTTGTTGATTATTGAATTCATATCTTTTTCAAAAAAATGAGAATCGATAATTTCTTATTTATTACGAACAAATCATTAAGTTGGCTTACTGGTTCTTTGACATGTGAATTATTCGTGAATTGTTCGATATGGTTCATTCAATTGCAGAGCGGGTGGAAATTATTTCACTTTTTTTTTGCAAACAATCAATGGGCGAATAGAACCACAGAATTCTTCAATCAACGACATTTAGATAAACATGCTAATAGGAAGTATGTTTTGGAATTAGTGTCAAAGTTTCAAGAAACCCGGTCCGTGGCTAATAAAAATTGAAACATGGAAAGAAATGAAGCAGCTGAAGTAGCTGTTACAATGACGAGTACGAGGCAGCTAGCACATGAATCTGGTTTTTTTATACGAACTCGAATTGCAAATATTTTGAAGCATCATAAATTCCATCCTTACAAAATCCATCTTTCACACGCACTAAACGAAGATGATTTTGACCGTCGTGTTGAATTTTGTGATACAATGAGTGAACGAGTAACTGCTAATCCCAATTATCTGTACAATGTTTGTTTCTCCGATGAGTGTTCGTTCTTTCTAAATGGCACAGTAAATCGACACAATTGTCGTTATTGGACCGATGCTAATCCAAGATTGTTCCACGAAATTTATACTCAACAACCAGAAAAACTCAATGTTTGGGCAGGAATATTTGCTGACAACATTGTCGGCCCGTTCTTTTTACCTGATAATCTTACTGGAGATATGTATTTGGACTTATTGGAAAATCACATTGATCCAATTTTGACGGAAATTATTGAAAACAATGCTGGAAATTATGTGGAAGATCAGATTGTGTTTCAGCAGGATGGAGCTTCTCCACACTACGCCTTACCAGTTCGAGAATATCTGGATCAAAGATTTCCAAATCGGTGGATTGGAAGAAGGGGTCCCACTGAATGGCCAGCCATATCGCCAGATCTGTCACCACTAGATTTTGTTCTTTGGGGCCACTTGAAGAGTAAAATTTACTCTACGCAGCCCGATTCCATAGAAGATTTAAGAAGACGTATAGTGAACGAATGTCATCAAATCACTCCAGAAATGCTGCAAAATGTGCGCCATCGTTTCGAACAAAACTTATTTCATTGTATGGAAGCTAATGGTGAACAATTTGAATATTTAATTAATTGATGTGAGTTTTTGATAAATTATTTACTTTACTTTGAAAAGTCTTATTTCTTAGATCAATACTTCAAATCGTTCTGATACCGTACAGCTGGAGAATGATTTCAGTGAATAAAAGAGCTAGTCGAACATCTGACCCTAGTAGCATTAACTCGTACGGTATGACTTTATTCGCCCAGTGGTAGATGTTTTGCAATTTCAAATACAAGTATGGAAATTTTGGTGTTTCGGAAGCACGGAACGTGAATTATTCGGAAAAAATTAATTTAAGTTATAAAATTAACTAACGCATGAATATTTCGAGAACTAATGAATAAAATGAAAAAACAATTACTGTGCTGAAATCAGTATAAAAATACCTTTCAAATGAGGTATCACCCCCCCCGTCATCTTACCTATTCAAAATTTGGGGGTGAGGGTTGTAGTAGCAAGGGTGGAAGCGCTATGCGTCTGTAACCTACATCTTAAGTTGTCCCCATCGAAACAGAAATCGACCTGTCCGAGCATTTCTATCAAAAAAAATTATTCCGACTGTAATCTCGTCTGTTTCGTTTTCAAATGGCCATTCGTATACCTCATATGAACGTATGTGAATTTTCATTTCAATCATTCAATTCTTCTTTCATTTACAAGCCATTAGTGATGCCCCGTCACAGTATACAGTGTGGAACAGCCAAATGGAATAAATTCGATAACGGATAAATGAGATCGTGTTTGGAAAAACGCTCGGACACGGCGATTTGTGTTTTCAACTGAGCATTTTCTTCAAAAACAAAAATTATATAGGGTGCTTCATGTGACAGTGGCCAATATCCACTTTCTTATTTTAAATGCAAGCCCCTGTATATTATTAATTTTTTGGATTATTCAAAGAATTCTAGACATAAATCATGTACAATGTCCTATACTTATCTTCAACTGTTTCAGAAATATCAAGTGTTTTCAGATTTATTACAAAAATTAACATTAAAAAAGAAAATTATTTTATTTCACAAATTCGCTACATTAGACTAAAAACCTAATAATTAATACTGAACGAACGGCTTGGCAACATGCTAATCTGGTATAGAAATGTCTTCTTACATTACTCAACATCTCAGGTGTAACTGATCTAATCGCAAGCGTGATTCGTCTTTTTAAGTCATCTAAGTTGAGGAGTTTAGTTTTGTATACAATACAATACAATAAAATATATATATACAATACAATAGTCTAACAGCGACAGATCAGGAGATCGTGCTGGCTTAATATTTCCGAAACAGTTGAAGATAGGTATAGGACATTGTACATGATTTATGTCTAGAATTCTCTGAAGAATCCAAAAAATTAATAATATATTGCATTTAAAATAACGAAGTGGGTATTGGCAACTGTCACATGACGCACCCTATATAATTTTTTTTTTTGAAAAAAAAGCTCAATTAAAAATATAAATCTCCGTGTCCAAGCGTTTTTCCAAACACGCCCTCATTTATTCGTTATCGAATTTATCCCATTTGGCTGTTCCACACAGTATATTATTTTTACAATTGAATATCGTGGAGTGATAAAATTCTTATTTTTGAAAGGTGTAGCAATAAAAGAAATTCACGAGTGAATACTAAAAGTGTATAATGATTGTTCAACTATAATTAGAACAGTAAAAAGATGGATTGCTGAATATATACGGGGTCGTACAAGCCTTCAAAACCATCCAAAAAGCGCATGAACACCAGAAATTATACCCAAAATACAGGATATATATGTTATATTTTCTATTGAACTTTAAGCTTACAATTCGGCGTTTCACATAAAAGCCTAGGGAAAAAACCAAGTAAAAAAAAACCCTGGCTCCCCGTCTAAGTGTGAAAATACAAAAATAAGCTGAAATATATTTTAGAGACTTCTTTCTTCAAGAGTGGTCTTCTATTGATGGAGACAGAGACTTCTTCAAGTTGTTCACATCGAATCTGGAAATAAAAAGACCAAAGCAGAGAAAAGAACTGAATAACAAAAATACGTATCATTTTCGTTTGAAATTTATAACCCATTCCAAGAAAGAGTTGGAAACATCATGAATAGCCCTAAAACCATCTTGAAATTTATAAATGGGACAACTATTGATGAGATGAGGTATTATTTCTTCTGCTTCTTCACATTCACAACTTGCGCTTGAAACTGAGTTCCATCTGAATAGCATACTATGCGACCATGACCTGTTCTCAAACGATATGGTTTTGAAACATCGTCGATCGACTGAAAAGGATTCAGTAGAGGCTCTACGCATCTCATTAGGCAGTGTATGCCATATTTAAGCAAAATTTTTTGCTATGGAAAGCTGTGGGGGTACAATGCTTTCGCTAACGGTTCCAAGATAAATTGGTTTTTAAAAAAATAAAATACTCAAGAGATACTATGCTACCACGCCTTATTGTTTTTATATGCCTCAGCAACCTGGCATTGACCACAGAAGACGTTAAAATTTGACTAAAAAACATGACATTATTTGAATGCCCTGTACAACATGAAGATTTTATTTTTGGACTTTTGGACTGTTTAATGGAGGAAATTTGCCAATAACAGAGCTACAATTGAAAAAAAAAAACATTGAAATCCGACTAAAGATTGGGAAGATATCAATTGTTAAAATTTAACGAAATTTCAGGTGGTGCGCTAATTTCGTCCTTCAGTATATATATAGTGAATTTTTTTAAAATTTTTGAAACTACGCACACACACAGATATATATATATATATATATATAATACAATTTTTTGACAATATGAATAAAACTTACTCTTTCCATTTTTTCCTCTATTTGAGGATTTTCTGCTCTGACAACTGTGGCTTCACCTAGGACATGACCGCCACCATTAACTTTGAACTTCATGCCCTCATCAACTGCCCTTGGTTCCAAACCCAATCCATCTGGATGACTGTCAGACCATAAGAAGTTATCATTTTCGATCTTTGACTCTGACTCAAAAGTGAGTCTCTTAGCGTAACCCATTCCAATGTTAACTAGTTTAAGTGTTTTTCCATTGAACAAATGATGTTTTCTGTCGTTTGGTCTGACTCGGTAATAAAATCCTGGAATTACCCGGGGATCTACGTAAGTGCCTGGAAAATATTTGATATTAGACATGTGAAAACTCAGATTATGGTATATGTCATCCGTATATATTTTTTATTGGTAAAAAATTAATTCATTAACATTCGACTATTGAGGTATCCAATCGTAAAAACTGAATAACTTGTTCATTAAAGTTGGACCAAAACTATCAAATTCACAGTTCAGAAAATCCTTAGTAATAATTTTCAATTTCCTGAAAAGAATTTGTAAAGATATTTGGACATATTTTTTTATCAAATAACTTTTTAGGTGTCTATTTTCTATTCGTTAGTAAATTGTTCACTGAAAATGGGAATGATAGGATGAAACGATACAAAAAGATATACTTTTTACAGCAAATTTTTTTTTTTTATCTCCTCCTCTCAATCAAGAAAAAAACGTAGAAAAGCACAGACGTGAGGTGTTTTCTCTGACTCTGAAACAGTGCGATGTAAAAACAATGGAGATAGTCACTATGAAAGAATAAATTAACAAATATCTTGAATTTATAACAACGAAAGTTACAGTTTTCCTTAATTTTGATTTCAGTCACAATACTATTCAACTCCCAAGCGTAATATATCATCTTGCTAAATTTCCTCATACTTAAGATATGTCATTTAATTGTCACGGTTTCAAAATTCCCGCTCCAGTTAGTACCTGCAAACCGAACTGGTGGCGTTGGTCGCGGTAGTTTGCCAGCTTGTCTCGTGCGTTTCGATGGACGCCGTTGTCGGTGGTCTTAGTCTGTCATCATGTGACGTAGGTTGTCAATGACATCGTTCTTCCCGCATATTTGGTTGAAATGTCCTGGAGTAATTAATCGCAATTTTGCGGATCTGAACAGGATTTTAACTGAAGCCCTGAGAGAAATCTTATCATGTTGGCTTGGTTTGTTCGTTGGTGAGATTTTTGCGCTTTAGCGGAGTGGCGTATTTGTTTGGAAAAACGACGTTGGGATTGGTGAGTTAACCTATGTTTGTCACGAGGTATTTTAGATTTTTGTTCGTATTTTAGCATCATTCTGCTTCGAATTGGGAATGTGAGAATAATTATGGGTTAAGAAACTATATCCTTTTGTACTTCAGTTAAGCCACGACCTAGACTGTTATAGAAGGTTGGTCTGTAGAATTTAGTTAACATTGATTAGTATCAAAGAGGCCCAATTCGGTGGATACTGTTTAGTACATAAAACCCGACCTATCGAGAAGGTCGCTTAGATATAAGTAAAGAGCTATTTGTAACGATTACCATCGAGGCTCTAAGTATATCCCTTGGGGTGATATTACTGTTTGTTTAGTAAGAGATAAAGCATTATATCGAATATTCGGGTTGTGAAGTAAGAACTAGTTAGTGATCTACCTTCTGTAAGATATATCCTCGTTTGAGGGACCTTGTGTATTTCATTTGGGCTCATTATATTATTAAATAATTGCTCTATATTCTTTCTACCAGCCACTACCTCCCGCTTGTGTGATCGGGCTCGTTTGGCATCCTGAGAGTGCGTTCGTTATTTTCTCTCTTTTGCGACCCTGAGATCTTTAGTGTACTTTTCTCTTTTTTTCTTTGTATTATCACAAAAAAGTGGCGCCCCTTTATAAGTAGCCTCAGCTCTAGAGCTAGTCGAGGAGGTACTTTGTGCACTCTCTGGAGCCGAGTGGGTTTGGTGACATAATTTAACTTCAAACCAGATATTCAAACATTATTTTGATTATCTTCATCTCAATCATAAAACATTTTCAGACAAAAATAACATAATTTGTGAAAGCCTGAAAGTAATGCCAATGAATGTAAATATTTTTTTCTCAGAAAAAAGGATAAGCTAGTGAAGTATAACGATCCAAAAACTTCAGTATATATTGGCTTTCAAAGTGTAACATAAATCATTCGTAGGAGTATAACAAAATTCCATCCTTCAGGTTATTTGATGAACTACCGTGATTTCCCCATGTAAATTAAAACACTCAACTCCGCCTGGGTTGTCGACAATGGGTGGATTGAGTAGCCCAGAGTCGACTTCACTGCCGGTCCCAAGCCCGGATAAAGGAGGAGGGTTGAAAGGCAAGGTTAGCACCCTACCATTCTATAAAAACCAAAATTGTTCCAAGAACTGTTACAACAGCCTCGGATAACGGACGGATCAACGATGACGACATGGCAAGAAAACGGTACACACGATTATCAAAAAGAAAAAACGTCATACGACTAGCATGCTGGAACACTACATCGTGGAATATAAAAGACCAGGAAGTAATATTGGAAATGGAGAAACACAGAATAGACGTATGTACAATTGCAGAGACAAAGAAAAAGGGCAAAGGCAGCATGAGATACCAAAACTACACACTATTCTACAGCGGAGTAGACAAGGACCTGAGAGCTCAAGCGGGTGTTGGGATACTAATGCATGGGAAATTTGAAAACGCAGTCGAAGAGGTAAACTACATCAATCAAAATATACTTCACCTATCCATGAGGCTAGCGGAAAAAAGAACCCATCTTATCAGCATTTACACGCCAGATATAAGTAAACCAAAGGATGAAAGGAAAGAATTTTTCGAAACACTTCAGGACACACTAGATAGAATACCAAAAACAGAGAGAATATTTATAATGGGAGATTTTAACTCGAGAATAGGGAATACACCCCTCCCGGGAATTATGCAGAAGTTTAATGAAGCGGCGACAAACGAAAATGGAGACATACTTATCGAGATATGTGCACATAATGAACTCCGAATAAATAACACGTACTTCGACCACAAAGACCAACATAAATACACATTTACAAACACAAGAGGGCAAAAATCGGTGATTGACTTTGTGATCACCAATAGAGAAATTCACCCACGAGAGATACTTGACGTACGGACACTGACATCGGCGAATGTTGGAACGCAGCACGGAATGGTTGTCTGCAAGTACCGCATATCATGTATAATAGAGAAAAGAAAACCGCCTAACTACATCACTAAATTTAACATTGAGTCTCTACAGAACGAAAGTACTAGGCATCTATACCAAAAGCGACTCGGGGAAAAGATCAACCTTAATCCTATAGCAGACACAGACAACATAGACGCCGCATGGGATAAAGTGAAAACCAACATAATTAACAGCGCAAAAGAAGCCATTGGGGAACGAAGAATCAATATAAACAGTCATAGAAAAGACAAACCATGGTTCACACAGGAAATCAAAGACTTAGCAGAGGAAAAGAAGAACGCATATATCAGATATATCAATCACAGAACACCAGAAGAGTACCAAAGATACAAAACAGAAAGAAATAGAACAACGAACAAAATTAAAGAATTAAAAAAGATATATTGGGAAAGATTTACAAATGACATGGAACACGACTTACGAGGAGCACAGAGGAAGGTGTGGAACATGTTGAGAAATAGAAAAACCAATAACCGAAGAATTGCAGATCAATGTAATAAAACCAGAAGAGTGGGTGGCATATTTCCAGAAACTATACCTGGGAGATAATGATAACGGCGACAATGAAGAACGAGTAGTCGAACTACAAAACACACGCTACACAGAAACAGAAAATGACATTATCAGACTAGAAGAAGTACAACAAGTCATCCATGAATTAAAAATAGAAAATCACCCGGTCGGATAACATAAATAACGAACTAATTAAATATGGAGGGACAGAAATAACAAAACTATTCCAAAAAATTGAAAACAACATAGCGATACCAGAAGAGTGGAGAGAGAGCATAACAATACCATATACAAAAAAGGCGTGAAGACAAATCCAGCAAATTATAGAGGCATCACACTTTTAACTCTACATCGAAACTATTCACTAGAATTCTATCGCAGGAGATATATGACAAAGTAGGTGTGTCTGAAGAACAACAGGGATTCCGACCAAATAGATCAACAACGGATGCAATTTTTATATTACGACAACTGGTAGAGAAGTCAATAGAGTTTGAGAAACCGATGTTTATATGTTTTATAGATTTGGAAAAGGCTTTCGACAGAGTTCGAATGAACGATGTGATCACTATCCTTAGGAATAAAAACATAAGCAACAAATACATAAACATAATCAAAGAGTTAAACAGCTCTAATAAGACAAAAGTAAAAACTACACAGGGACTTACAAGCGAGATTAAAATTAACGCACGGATTAGACAAGGTGACAGCCTCAGCCCATGCCTATTTAATTTAAACATGGATGAAATAATAGCAGGTGTCAACCAAATGAACCAAGGCTATATGATGAGTAACAAAACCATGAGAATACTCTGCTTCGCAGACGATGCTTTACTAATAGCCGAGAATGAGGACGACCTACAACGCTTACTACAAAAGTTCAAGGTAACAGCAGAAAAATATAACATGGTAATATCAACACAGAAAACCCAATCGATGGTAATAGCGAAAGATCCAATTAGATGCAAACTAGTAGTGAACGACCGTATAATAGAGCAAGTTTCAAACTTTAAATACTTGGAAGTGGAAATATCGAGCGATAGGCAACTACTACAAGAAGCAAAACAGCAGGCAATGAGAGCGTCGAGAATATCTGGCTTCCTGAGAGATGTAATCTGGCGGAATAAGTGCATAAGTACTGAGAGCAAAGTCCGAATTTATAAAACCTGTGTGAGACCCGTGATGACATATGCGGTTGAGACAAGAGCTGAGACAGCAAAGACAAAACAACTGATGAGAACAACAGAGATGAGAACACTAAGAGCCATAAGAGGTATTACACGCAGAGATAGAATAAGGAACGAGGATACGATAAGGGAGCTAGGTGTGCAGGATGTAGTGAGGTGGACAAGAGCACGACGACGCCTATGGAGAGACCACGTGGACAGAATGGGTCCCGAACGTATGGCGAAGTGGGCAAAAACACAAAAACCCAACACCAGAAGACCCATAGGAAGGCCAAAAAAGCGATGGCATGAGTGCTGGAGCTCCGGTTCGCAGCAGGGGCTGTAACAAAAAAAACAGGACATCGTCCTATTTAAAGAAGAAGAAGAAGAAGAAGAAATTAAAACACTCCTATATTTTCTTCTGATAGAACGCTATGATAATGAAGCTTCAGAATATGATGATGAGATAGCAATAACCTGCATGAATTCACGAATTTTTTGTTGCGATACACTTACATTCTAAGAAAAATCTATTATTGAAAAAAAGTTTTGGTAATTTTTTGAAAATTTTCTAAGGTGACGATTTTCACGAAATCATGCGAACCTATTTGTTGAAACCTCAATGAAACATCGTTCATACTTGACCGAGATATTTGGACAATTGACCTATTCTGAAAATATGAAACATTCAGCTCACCTCCTTCAGATAATAATAATAATCTTTATTCCATAGTATGTACAAAAACTTATACATAAAAGGAACAGTGTCAAAATCAAATTAAACGAATCATTTCAAATGATCCTTCAAAGAATATAGTTCCATATCAACCAGATATTCCCTAATATTTTTTTAAAAATCTTAAAATTATTCAAAAGTTTCATCCTATTGGGTAGACTATTATACAATTTGATATACATATACAGGTGCCTTTCAGATATGGACAACCTATGTACAGGATAATGTAAATTATGCGATCTCAAAGTATAATTAACTCTTACTTGTGTGAACTAAAAATATTAGTTTGTTCTTGAAGAAAAATATCAAACACTCAAAGATATATATTCCAAAAATGGTTAACATATTATTTTTCTCAAGTAATCCCTACATGATTGAATTGAAATTATGTTGAATGTGTACCTCAAAATTCTTTTGTATAAAACAAACAGCCTAACTTCTTCAGAGCTCGATCCCCAGAAAATAATGCCATATCTCAACAGGCTTTCAAAATTTGCAAAATATATAGTTTTCAAATTGTTCACATTCAAATATTTGGATATCGTTCTAATGACAAATCCAACGCTGCATAGCTTTTTAGAGAGGTGGTCTATATGACACGACTACTTCAGGAATCTACCCAGATAAACTCCCAAAAATTCAACAGAATCCTCAATTTTGATATTGCAATCGCTTCAACCCTTGCTACTACTACCCTCACCCCCAAATTTTGAATAGAGAAGATAGGGTGAGTGATACCTCATTTGAAAGGTATTTTTATACTGATTTTAGCACAGTAAACAGAGAAACCGACGAGATTACAGTCGTAATAATTTTTTTTGATAGAAATGCTCGGACAGGTCGATTTCTGTTTCGATGGGGACAACTTAAGATGTAGGTTACGGACGCATAGCGCTTCCACCCTTGCTGCTACAACCCTCACCCCCAAATTTTGAATAGGTATTTTTATACTGATTTCAGCACAGTAATTGTTTTTTCATTTTATGCATTAGTTCTCGAAATATTCTTAGCTAAGTATTTGAAAATGAAGTGGTGTTTTCATGGAACTTGTAGTGTTTTTTTGTGAAAAATCGACATTTTGAGCTTCAAAACAACCATGACTGTGGCTTCCTTCCTGAAAACAATGCTGGAAATTATGTGGAAGATCAAATTGTGTTTCAGCAGGATGGAGCTCCTCCACACTACGCCTCACCAGTTCGAGAATATCTGGATCAAAGATTTCCAAATCGGTGGATTGGAAGAAGGGGTTTCACTGAATGGCCAGCCAGATCGTCAGATCTGTCACCACTAGATTTCTTTCTTTGGTGCCACTTAAAGAGTAAAATTCACTCTACACAGCCCGATTCCATAGAAGATTTAAGAAGACGTATAGTGAACGAATGTCGTCAAATAACTCCAGAAATGCTGCAAAATGTGCGCCATCGTTTCGAACAAAACTTATTTCATTGTATGGAAGCTAGTGGTGAACAATTTGAATATTTAATTAATTAATGTGAGTTTTTGATAAATTATTTAATTTACTTTGAAAAGTCTTATTTCTTATATCAATACAGCAAATCGTTCTGATACCGTTCAGTTCGAGAATGATTTCAGTGAATAAAACAGCTAGTCGAACATCTGACCCTAGTAGCATTAACACGTACGGTATGACTTCATTTGCCCAGTGGTAGATGTTTTGCAATTTCAAATAAAAGTACGGAAATTTTGGTGTTTAAAGTGATAAAATTAACTAACTCATGAATATTTCGGGAACTAATGCATAAAATGAAAAAACAATTACTGTGCTGAAGTCAGTATAAAAATACTTTTGAATTGAGTTATCACTCACCCCATCTTCCCTATTCAAAAATTTGGGGTGGGGTCGTAGCAGCAAGGGTTAAAGCGCTATGCGTCCGTAACCTACATCTTAAGTTGTCCCCCTAGAAACAGAAATCGACCTATTCGAGCATTTCTATCGAAAAAATTTATTTCGTCTGTAATCTCGTCTGTTTCGTTTTCAAATGACCACCCTGTATATTGAGAGTGCTCCTTTGATTTCATCGAAACTATCTCCTCCAATAATTAAATTTTTGTCGCCAACAAAAGAAGTTAACAATTCAATCACTTCCTCAATTATATCACATGCATCAAAACCAAAAGGTATTTCAAGCGAATAACCAAGAGTAACCGGTTATCTTTGGTCTTTTGTGGTAAATACCTTTTGCATTCAAGCGGCTTGGGTTATAGATCCGTGACGTCATGAATTAACCTCAATTTGATCGATGTCAAGAATAACCAAAATCGTAACCCTGCTCGTGAGCAGGGCAGAGATATAGAGTAGGGAGAATGATCTTCGAGATGCGCGAAGTGGTTAATTTTTTGTCCGCCATTTTTACTTTCGGTTCATTGGCGTAGAAAGCAGTGTACCTGAGGGATAGTTGATATAAAATTAAAAAGAAAATGAAATGTATAGAGCATATCAATTTCTTAGATAAATCTTTAGCTTCAGAATCTATACTCAGAATATCAGTCCAAACTGTCCTCATATCAACTGATTTTGGGAAACTAAAAAGAATCATATTACTGTGGAAAGTAAACAACACGCCACTGAGCAGATAAACAATGCCATGTGGTATGATCGGTCGGATAATTTCAATAAGAACTTGCGTATAAAATGATATTTCCCCGACCTTCTTTGTTTTATAGTTTTTACATGTTTTAACAATACAAGACATGTTGAAAGTATCGAAGTATCTATCAGCACAATGTAAAATTCGAGCAATTTCTAATTCACCTGACAAGTATGTCAACCTAGAACAGCTGACTACCAAAGTATAAAAATGGTCGAAATTTGACATAAGAATTTAGCCACCAATTTTGGATGCGCAGCGGTCGAAGCGTATTCTCCCCACTCTATATCTCTGGAGCAGGGTTACGATTCTGGTTATTAGAGCAAGTAGGGTTAGATGTGTATAAACATGAAAATAGTAAACAATAGCAAGGACTTTGAATTATTTGGAAGTTGAAAAACTGATCTTGGTAGAACCGAAAGACTATTGAATATTTCACAGAGATAATTAATAATCCAAACTTCATAAGTAGCAACACGAATTCGATTTAACGAAATGGAAGTTCAACTCCAGGTAGGAACTAAGGCAATTTAAGATCAAATTAAAAATAATACGCTCTTTCTAAATTCACAGGTTCAAAAGAAAACTTAAAGAACGTGGGTGAAAAGTTGTGTCGTTTAGATTGAAAGAACTCATCAAAAATGGGACCACAATACCCCTGATATCAAATAAGAAGAATGTAGAGTTTTTCAACATAATAAAAAACAGAGCAATTATGAAATACAGTTCTTGAAAGAAGGAAATACTCAGGATCTAATATAATCATGTGCTTCTGAATAATGTTGCTGAAAATCATGTCGAAATTGTAAATTACAGATCAGTAATACAACTGGTCTGTCAACTGAAGGTGCATTGAAATGAAACTTATAAATCCAATTTTTTTTTTTAATTTTAACTTTGAGGGCTGTAGGTTTTTGATCAATATTTAAATTTTAGGAAAACTCAAAAATAAAATTGGAAGCAGAAACTGTACATTCAATGGAGAAAAATTTCATTTCAAAAATCACCTAGGTAGAAAAAATTATTTGGAAACCATTAGAAGCATTGTAGAATGTACAGATTAGGTTTGCTTTTCATTAGAGAAATGCAGAAATCCTTGTGTATTTTGTTAGCTGCAGTAATCAAAAATTTTATCAGCAGCTGCAAACATTGAATGCAGTGAGAAACTTAACCAGTCATCAACTGAAAGTACATTGAAGTAACACAGAAAAACCATCTATTCTTATTGAATTTGTTATAAAGATAATATTAAATTCTATTTCAAATTTCAGGATAACTCTATAAGAGAAGAAATAAAAGGTTCAAAGAGCAAATGTCATTTGTGTGAAGCAATCTAGATTGATAATGATTTGAAAATTACAAGAAGAACCTGAAAATTATAGCCACAAGAAATCAATAAAAATCCATTGAGAATTCTGTTAATGAAACTATGAAAAGATAAATTTTCAGGTTGCTTCAAATGTATGTTATGTGTGCAATACTGAGAGTATCTGCAAAGCATTGTATCAATAGTTTGGGTGTTCTGATGTTCTGAGAATGCACAATATGGTAGCAATGAGGAGAAATTTTAAGGTAGATCATTAAATTGAAAGAACCAGTAGAAGTGACCAAATAACTCTTTTTTTTTTTAAATTGGAATAAACTGAAATATACAAATTCAAAATATTGTTTGTTAAAACCATCATGAGATTTCATTGCCGTTCCTAAGGTTAAGAGATTAAGAAGTTCTTTCATTGCCTTTTTGTGTTTGTTTCAAATTTTCATCAAGTATAATCTTGAAATAATGGAAAAATTGATTTAATTTCTAACTCTGGAAAAAATTCGTCATTGACTTTAAAATAAAACATTCCCATTCTGTCTCTTTGACTTAATTTTCTTCCTTTTACTAGCTGTCAATGTTGATATTTTTCATTTTAATCATTTCTTGTCATTTTCTTCATTCCTAGTTACTCACAAAATAATTTTTTTATGATCATTTTTTTACATGTATAGATATTAAAGGAGTCTAATTTGGTATTTTTTCCTTGTTAAATTTATTTTAGTTTCAGTAATTCCATTATAAGGATATATTGGCTAATAAAAAATTGCTTATAAAAATGTATTTTTGTTTATATAAGCTTCGGGAATGTGACCTTTTTATCTGAATCAGATAAATGCTCAGATAACCTATGAGCATAAATAAACGTGAATCAAAAGAATGACAGCACGGATAACCAAACCCGATAATTTCTGGTTATTCTTTCTGGATTTCGAAGGTATAACCAAGAAAAACCAGCTATAACCGCTAGATGGACCAAAATAATAATCTGGTTACTCTGGGTTATTCGCTTGAAATACCCTTAAGTTTATCATCCTCCAAAAGCGCAATTATCCTTTCCGCGAATTGCAGTTTGAACTGATCCACCTTCCAAATAGCCATGCTGAGAATCATTAAATAAACTGCACTCAATCATAAAAATTGAGATTCTCTCACACATTACGTGTTCAAATATTTTGGAGAAACTGGACAATATACTGAGGGGCCAGTAGCTTTCAAAAGATGTTTCATCCCCTTTTTCATAAATGGGTTTTCTCAATGCCAGTTTAAGATGTTTGGGAAATATTCCAAATTTGAGTGAATTGTTTATTATGTATGAAATAACAAACTTTTATCTCATCAGCACAATTTGTCATAATATTGACTGGTATTCCGTCATCACCACTACAGTAATTATTTTTTATTTTTTTTATTATTTTAACTATTTCATCAGAACATGTTGGCTGTAAATTAATTGATCTAGGGTTGCTTGGTAAATTACAAGAAAAATCCTTATCTTCAAAACCATTGAACAAAACGGGAACTTTCTCAATAAGGAAATTGTTGTATTTTTCAGCCACATCATCAAAACTTTCACTGAAAATATTAATACTGCTCTTTTATTCCACACCTCTAATATCCTTACAAATTGACCACATACTTTTACTCTTATTTTCAGATGATTGAATTTTCGTATTATAATAATTAGCCCAAGCAGTAATTAAAAGTTGATCATAATTAGGTTTTTCAGTATCATATAAGGCTTCAAAAGATTTTGTCACGGTTTCAAAATTCCCGCTCCAGTTAGTACCTGCAAACCGAACTGGTGGCGTTAGTCGCAGTAGTTTGCCAGCTTATCTCGTACGTTTCGATGGACGCCGTTGTCGGTGGTCCTTTTCTGTCATCATGTGACGTAGGTTGTCAATTACATCGTTCTTCCCGTATATTTGGTTGAAATGTCCTGGAGTAATTAATCACAATTTTGCGGATCTGAACAGGATTTTAACTGAAGCCCTGAGAGAAATCTCATCATGTTGGTTTGGTTTGTTCGTTGGTGAGATTTTTTTGCGGAGTGGCGTATTTGTTTGGAAAAAGACGTGGGATTGGTGAGTTAACCTATGTTTGTCACGAGGTATTTTAGATTTTTGTTCGTATTTTAGCATCATTCTGCTTCGAATTCGGAATTATTATTGTACCGTTGCGAGGTACCGCAGATTCTGAACTGTTTTTGAAGTCTTCGAGCTGTTTGTCTAGGCTGTCTTTGAATTACCGTCGAGCTACCGTGAGAGCTGTCTTTGGGGACCTCCACCAGATTTCGCCATCTAAGATACCACACCTGTCGTCTACCCAGGTCGCATTACTGTGAGAAATTGTACTACGTTGGCCCAGGAATATATTTGAGCCCAGTTTCCGTCTACCAGACTGTGAGAATAATTATGGCTTGAGAAACTATATCCTTTTGTACTTCAGTCAAGCCACGACCTAGACTGTTATAGAAGGTTAGTCTGTAGAATTTAGTTAAGATTGATTAGTATCAAAGAGGCGCAATTCAGTGAATACTGTTTAGTACATAAAACCCGACCTATCGAGAAGGTCGCTTAGATATAAGTAAAGAGCTATTTGTAACGATTACCATCGAGGCTCTAAGTATATACCTTGGGGTAATATTACTGTTTGTTGAGTAAGAGATAAAGCATTATATTGAATATTCGGGTTGTGAAGTAAGAACTAGTTAGTGATCTACCTTCTGTAAGATATATCCTCGTTTGAGGGACCTTGTGTATTTCATTTGGGCTCATTATATTATTAAATAATTGCTCTATATTCTTTCTACCAGCCACTACCTCCGCTTGTGTGATCGGGCTCGTTTGGCATCCAGAGAGTCCGTTCGTTATTTCTCTCTTTTGCGATCCTGAGATCTTTAGTGTACTTTCCTCTTTTTGGCGCTCTTGTTCACCTGAACAGGGTGCTTATCAATTTGCCCAAATGTCTGTGACTTTCGAATTTTTGGGCAAAAGTGGTATCAATCGTTTTGTTTGGACCTACTGATGAATAATCCGTGGTCAAAATTGATTCTGTCCGTCCGTCCGTCCGTTCCGTGAACACGATAACTCTCGAACGGATGAAGTTAGAGAGTTGAAACTTTCAGAATAGGTTTGAGGTATAAATATCTCGGCTAAGTTCGTTATTTGGTCAAATCGGCCGAATAGGTTCGGAGTAATAAAAAAATTTTTTTTCAAATGACACTGATCAAATAAAAATTTTTTATGGTGCAGTTTTATCAGACGTATACAAAAAATACAAGAAAGAATTTGATGGCGTTGTCAAAACTCAGAAAAGCAATGACGTAAGTTTTTAGGAGAAGCATAGAACAAAATTTGGTGAAAATTATGAGTAGTTATTTTCAAATTGAGATAAAGGTTTGTTTATTCATTAGGCTTTCATATTTACATCACATTGTCTCATAGTACGGAAAAGACTATTGTTCACCCGATCAGAGAGCTTATAGATTTGTTAAGGTTTGAATATTTACTT
>JARTUT010000250.1:0-24837 GCA_030674115.1 Micraspis discolor
TTCATTCCAAGTTGTTGTAAGAATTTCTCAGTAGCTTCCTCCAGTTATTTGTTGCAGCTCTTGGGCAGCGAAATGAGTGCATCAAGAGGATATTCTCCTCTTCTGACCAGCGCATTCTTCCATCTCGTCTAATGGGCGCCTCAGCGGGTAGGGTATTTATCCCAACCAAACTAGGACTCCTATGTTCCAAAAGATTTTCCGGTATAGGACGTGACGGGACTTCGTCCAAACTAACACTTCTTCTGGTTGTTCTGAAAGTGTTCGAGCTATGGCTTACTGGTGCTATCTCGAGAGCTGCGCCGCTTGCCCCCACAGCTGACCCCCTAACAGGCTCTACCTCCAGACGGCTCTGAAGGACCAGCCTGCTGCCCTCTACCGCCCTGCATCATGCTTCTAGTGACAGGAGCTCTTTGTTCAACAGCTTCCCAGGCTGCTAACCTGGGGCTGGGTGGACTCTCAAAGTGCGCAGGGCCGTCAGTCCTGAAGGCATTGCGCCCCCTGCGCATATATATATATATATATATATATATATATATATATTTACCAATCTATTTTCTTGACCGTTTTATTAAATGAATGAATATATTTTCTTGGGATTGCGGTCACTAGTTCATTGAAACATTGACAAATGCCAATGAATTTATTCAAAATTGTGAAGATGAACCTTTGTAAACACTAATTCCTATCTCCCTGAAGAAGGAACCAATAAAGTTCCGAAAGCTTGGTTAATAGAAAACCGTGTTTCAATGAACTAGTGACCGCAATCCCAAGAAAATATATTCATTTATATATATATATATATATATATATATATATATATATATATATATATATATATATATATATATATATCCTTGAGAGAGAAAAACTCCCATAGGACGCCTTCTCCCAGGTGGCGGATAGAGGGAACGCCTCCCAGATATGGGTGGTACTGGGGAAATCAAATACCCAGGGCGGACCAAATCCGTGCTGCCTTGCACGTAGGGAAAGGATCTCAAAGGCTAAGGAAAGAAAACCTGACAGAAAAACTTCTTATGCCAAGAGGGGTAAATGCCTTCTGGGAGTCACGTCCCCGCATGCCCAGTACATCGGATCTCAAGGTTAGCAACCTTGGGGCTCTGTAATGATATAGCTCCTGTAACAAGAAGTCAAACACAGGGCGGTAGGGTGTTTCGGACTGGCCCCTGTCGGAACCGTCCAGAGGTTCAGTCTGATGGAGGACCCTGTGGGGCGAGTGGCGCAGACCTCCGAGATGGCACCTGCAAGGCGAAGGCCCAACACGGAGGAGTTTAGTTTGGACGAGGAAGTACCACGTCTCTGCTATCCACCCTCAAAGGGACAGGCGAACGCGATGGAGAGATGATGAAAATATTTTGCTCATGCGCGTTCATTTTATTGCGAAGCATTTGGAATCGATCACCAATGAAACTTACCGCCAACATCTCACAAAAATATGGAATGAGATAAACCCAAGTCGACAGTCTTACGCCAACCTGCTATCGAACAGAGTGAGATGGATGTTTGAGAACCAGAAGTTCACCAATGAAGAGCTCTTTAATATCGAAAGAAGCACCAGACCAACAGGAAGAACGGAGTTCAACAGCTCAGAGGGAGATATAGACAGACAAAAGGTACATAAGGTTGAGCCTGGGGACTGTGGTGGATCGGGAGGATTGTGAGAAGTGTGGAGACTGAAATTAGTTGTGCGTTCCGAAGAAACCTCCTAATGTATGGTGGAATACCGCCTGAGCAGAGACCAAAAATACCCAGACTGAAAGGGTCCAGAATGATGCTGAGAAGTGTCAAAGAGGCAGACCAGGCCATTACAGAATATATCATGGTAGCAGCAAACTAACATTGCAAAGATCTGGTAGATTACGTTTTGCAGGAGCCGTCACTGTGAGTGAGAGTCAGGGGTGCCAGGATCTCTTGTGAAGTTCCTCTAGAGAATATCCAAACCACCATGGAAAAGACGCCTAGAAGAGAAGATAACCAAGATCAGAAAGAAAATTGGCATGATTTATACTTACCTCAACACTGAAGAACCTTCGAGGGCCTCAAAAAGTCGATCAGGGAGAATAGCAGCCGAGTTTAACATCAAACTCAGAGATAATGAGTTCACAGCAAAACTAAGAATACTGATGGATAAGCCGCAACAGAAAATAAAAAGCATTAGGAAGCAGACTCAGAAGATACCACATGAAAGAGCTCTCAGATTCTCGAACAATCAGCAATATTACAAAAATCAAAAACAGTTTTTTCCGTAATCTTGAAAGCTCCCCTCGTACTGAGATAGACCTTACCTGGACCAACGCAGATGCAACACAGTTTCTGGAATGGTATCTGGGGCACTGGAGTAACCACATAATAAAGGTTCTTATGTGACACAATAAGAACTAATGCACATCAACATAAAATGCCTGGAAATACAGATATCGGAACAGGATATTCGGTGCGTGCTGAAAAAGACTCAACAATTGGTCGGCGCCAGAGTGGATAAAGTGCACAACTATTGGTGGAAGCACTTTGATGGTATAATACCTGCTTTAACAGTCGCGTTGCAGGATATTCTGAATGACCCTTCTAGGGCACCAGATTTCCTCACGTTGGGAGTAACGAACATGCTACCAAAGGAAGATAATGCACGTAACCCTGAAAAAGTATAGACCCATAACATGTCTCCCAACTATATACAAAATACTGACTGGCACCATAACTCGTCATTTGTGGAACCATGTTAATAAATACAACATACTAGCAAGGGAACAGAATGGATGTCGCAGAGGTGCAATGGGATGCAAGGAATTGCTTGCAGATTGACAACATTATCACCAAACAAGCAAAGAAAATTACGTAACGTCTCAATTGCATGGATCGACTATAGGAAAGCGTTTGACTCTGTGCCTCACTCATGGTTGATAAACGTCTTGAGGCTGTATGGTGTACTGGAGCAAATAGTTGACCTACTGGAAAGTCTTATGCAAACCTGGCGCACAAACCTCCTTGTAAGAACACCGAACGGGCAATATAAAACACCCGAGATAAAAATAAGGAGAGGTATTTTCCAGGGAGATACGTTAAGCCCACTATGGTTCTGCTTGGCCCTTAATCCCACTTAGCCAACTTCTCAATGACAATTGTTATGGGTATAAGATAGATAAAGAACGTAGAACCCAACTCAGCCATCTGCTCTATATGGATGACTTAAAGCTATATGCGCACAACGCAGAACATCTGAAAAAACTCATCAGCATTGTAACAGCATTTAGCAGCGAAATAAACATGGAGATAGGAGTAGAAAAGTGTGCAGTCCTTCATGTTAGACGAGGAAAGCTGAGGGAGGGTGAGGAGCAGATGGTTACCAGCGAAGGATGCTGCCGAATTTAGGACCTCAGGAGAGTTATAGATATCTCGGTGTGCAGCAGGCGCTTGACATCAAAACTAGAGAAGTGAAAGAGGCTATGAAGAAAAAATTGTTCAAGAGACTGAAAGCAGTACTTAGAGCAAAGCTGAACTCCGGAGCATTGTTTCAGTCCATCAACTCCTGGGTACTGCCAAGCATGGTATACTCGTTTGGGGTGATCAAATGGTCACGTACAGAAATTGAAAGTATAAGCACAAAGATCAGAACAACTTTAACCAAATTTGGAGTCCACCACCCCACGCTTCGGTCAACAGACTGTATATCCCTCGAAGGAGGGCGGAAGAGGCATGCAGGACCTGGCCATTATACATGATAGGATGGTTGAAAAACTAAGGAACTATTTCAAAGCTAATAACTCACCTTTCTTTGAGAGCATATGTAAAGCTGATGATGAAATTACTCCTCTGGCACTAACAAAGATGACAGCACCAACACTGGGTACAAACATGGGAGATCTTGTTGAGAAGTGGCACTCAGAAGGCCTTGCATGGACGATACCAGGAAGCCTGAAGAAGTAGAAATGTAGATCTGAAAAATCAGTAACTTATCTCATCTGGTTATCTCTTCCCTGAAACAGAGGAAGAATAATAGCTATACAGGATCAGGTGGTGGGCACAAGAGCATACCTTAAAAGAATAGCAGGTAAACACGTGCCAACAGATCAATGTAGGAGATGTAATCGAGCAACTGAACACATCCAACACATCACGTCCTCGTGCCCTATCTTGGCTCTGTGGAATACCTGGAACGACATAATGCTGTATGCAAGATATATCACCAGGCTATAGCAATTAATCAGAGCATGATCAAAGGAATCAAGCCCATCTATACTTACCAGCCAAACGAGGTACTCTCAAAATGACAACTATAAGTTATACTGGGACTCAAGCATCATCACGGATAGACCTATACAGCACAATAGACCTGATATCGTGCTTTTTGGATTTGAAAGAGAAACAGGTGAATATCATTGATATCACAATTCCAGCTGACGATAATATCGAGAGAGCTTACTCCGAAAAATTGTCGAAATATCATGATCTCGCCTTCGAGATGAAAGAGATGTACGGGCTGAAGACTACAACAATCACACCAATCATTATCTCGGTGAACGGCTTGGTGGAATCACATCTCATAGAAAACACCAAAGACTGGGAATGGATCAACATTATATCAGTATGGCGCAGAAGGAGGTGATACTGGGGACAACATGAGAACAGTCAGAAGGTTCCTTACTTGCACGTGAGAGTTTCTTGGCAGCATAGTTGCCCGATATTCTCATGCCAAACCCGATGAAAAATCGGTGGAAAAAATATATATATATATATATATAAATGAATGAATATATTTTCTTGGGATTGCGGTCACTAGTTCATTGAAACACGGTTTTCTATTAACCAAGCTTTGGAACTTTATTGGTTCCTTCTTCAGGGCTAAAATACATACATATATATATATATATATATATATATATATATATATATATATATATATATATATATATATATATATATATATATATATATATATATATATCCCTATATATATTTTTTTTTTTTTTTCACACTTTCGTGGAGTTTTTTGAAGCATCTCGGGCGCTGGCCAAGAGATCTCCTATTGAAGTTGCGGTGTTAATGCGGATAAATAACCTGTCTTATTATATTCACTGTTCCCAATATCACTGCTTTTTGCATCCACGTGATAGCATTGTTTGGCAGGTTCAGCTCTTTTAGGTGTTTCATCGTTTTCTGATGTACTAGGCCATTCACACTTATTATCAGCGGCATTATATCTACTCGTTCCAGCCTCCACATATTTCGCATTTGACGAGCAAGTGCCTCGTATTTTTGTATTTTTTCTCCATATGATCTTGTCAGGTTGGAGTCCCAGGGCACAGCAAAATCCAAAAGTACTGCGCGCTTCTCCGCTTTTCTCCAAATTACGACATCCGGTCTATTATGCTCCACGCCTATGTCAGTGATCACTGTCAGGTCCCAGTATATTTTATATTTTTCATTCTCCATTACCGTCTGAGGGGAGTAAGGTGATACGGCGTGAAGTGCGGAATCAGTTGGTATTGCAGACACAGTAGCTGGTGCACCACTTTTCCCATGCTGTTGTGTCGGGCTAAATATTTTGTTCCGGCGATTGACGAGCAGGCTGACGTTAGATGTTGCACCGTCTCTTCTGCAGATTGACACAGTCTGCATTTTGTGTTCTCGATGGATACCTTCACAATATGTTTGTTGTACGTCCTCGTCGGAACTACCTGGTCCTGAATTGCGAACAGGGTTCCCTCTGTCTGGGGTACAGGTATCCCTGTGTGAGGTAGGTGCTGGAGTGGATCAGGTCTACTTCTGGTTGGCGCAAGCTGGCGTAGAATCGTCCGTGCAAAGCTTTCGCCTGCCAGCTTCGTTCCAGTCTTGTTGAAAAATTATCTATTTCAGGTACCTCTCTTTCCCTATTGATGGTGCCCTCCTGTGCTGCTATCCATTGATGGACAGGTAAGTTTGTGTTTTCGAAATACTGTGCGATCTTTTTTCCTCTTGCAGACAAGCTTCCTCGATACAGACTAAGCCGCGACCTCCTGCTTGCGTGGTAAGTATAGCCTTTCCGTTGCTGAGTTGGGATGTAGCATGCCGTGTTCGGTAAGTGTTGTTCTTATGTGCCTATCTATTTGTTGTAGGTCTGTCCTAGACCAGGTTAGTATACCAGATGAATAGGTGAAGGTAGGTATGGCCCAGATGTTGAGTGCCTCGATTTTATTTTTTGCTGAGAGCTGCGTTTTTAGGATTTTCCGGACTCTTGTCATCAGCTCTGTTTTGATGTTCATCTTGTTTTCAGCTTGTTTGATTTCATATGTCTGTTGAATACCTAGATATTTATACCTTTCTTCCATTGCCAGCTCCGCTATCTCCTTCCGTCAGCCAATCTTATATTTCCCTGCCTCATCATCTTTCCCCGTTTAACCTCCACTATGGCGCATTTCTCCAGTCCTAGCGACATTCCTATGTCCTCACTGAACTTTCTGACCAGTTCTATTTCTCCCTCCAGCTGTTTCCTTCCTCTGGCATAGAGTTTGATGTCGTCCATGTAAAAAAAGGTGAGTAAGCTTTATTGATTCGTTCATGGAGTAGCCATATGCTGATCTGTTTAAAACCTTGCTGAGGGCATTGAGGGCCAGGCAGAACCATCGCGGGCTGAAGCCATCTCCTGGAATATGCCTCGCCTTATTCTCACAGTTTGGCCTGGTGTGGAGTGCCCTGCCACCGTTATAGTTGTTCTCCAAGTGGACATAAGTGATTGAAGAAGGCGGATAATTCGTTTATTTACTTTGTATATTTCCAGAGTTTTTATCAGCCATGAGTGGGGAACAGAATCGTATGCTTTCTGATAGTCGATCCAGGCCATCGAGATGTTCTTATTTCGTGTTTTTGCCTGTCTGGTGATTGTTCTATCGACTATCAGAAGTTCTTTGCTTCCCTTTACCCCTTGTTCTTGCATCCGTTTTGTTCCCATGCCATAATGTCATTTCTCTTGAGGTGTGTGTCAATCTGATGGGATATGGTGGAAGTTAAGATTTTATAGATTGACGGCAAGCTCGTTATAGGGCGGTAGTTTTCCGGTTTCTTTAGATCTCCTTCTTGGGTATCATATAGGTGATGCCTTGTGTGAGATACTCAGGAATGCTATGTGGATGTTCGAGTGCCTCCTGGATAAGCCTTGCTAAAACCAGGTGGGTTGATTTCAGTACTTTCCACCAGTAGTTGTGGATGCCATCGACTCCTGGAGCTGTCCAGTTTTTCATCCTCTTGACTGTGTTGCTTATGCTGTTTTCCGTGATATATACCGCATCCATTTCTCGAAGGTCGCGTAGTTCATCTTCCTCGGTCTTGATCCAGGTGGCATTCTCGTTGTGGCTAGTACTCTGAGACCAAACGTGGGACCAGTATTCAGCCATCTCTCCAGGTGTTGGTGGGTCCGTTTTTTCGTTTTTTCTCTTTCGAGACCTCTATAAAATTCCCTCTGGTTGTTAGAGAAGAGGTTATTCTGCTTGTACCTTTAGGTTCTCTTGTGGTACCTCCTTATTCTGTTGCCCAGTGCAGCTATCTTCTGTTTCAGCATCTCCAAGTGAGTTTTGAGTTTAGTACGGTAGTCAGGTTCTTTCTTTTTCACTCCAGCTCTTCCGGCATATTCCCGTACTTTCTTTTCTAATTTTTGCTTGTTCTTTGGGAGTTCAGATATGCTTGCAGAGTTCCTATTTCTTGCCTCAATCTCTTGATCTTTTCTTCGAGTCTCCTCTCCCAGGGAGGTTTTCTTGTAGTCTATCCCTCGTTGTCGTATTTTTGATGCTGTCTGCTGGATGGTGTTAGCTGTGATAGCCGCGCTGTAAACGACATGGCTTAGTTCTTCTAGACTCGTGGATGCCTGGATCGTTTCTTTCAAGGCCGTATCGAGTAGCAATACCAAGTTCCTCGATTCTGGATTATTCTTCAGTCTAGAGATCTTGGGTCTCATCCCTAAGGCCGTGCCTTCCCATTTGAGCCTAATTTCCTGGAAAAGAGAGAGCGCATCTTCAGCAGCTTCATCCAGTGTGCCCGGTCCCGGTATCTGATCTGTCTCTTCGCTTTCTTCGTATCTGGTTTGTTGTACTGTAGTGGAACTTCTCCTTTGTAGGCTTCTCCTGATGTTTCGAATATTTGCTGTCGATGGTGTGTTCATTACCGCGGCCTTGAGAGCTTCTAATTCGTCTGGCGCCAATAATCTTCTGGTCTTGATGTTCCTGACCTGTGCTATGAGATGTTTTCCTGTGAATATTTTGTCAGGGTGTATATTCCGCCATCGTTCTGCTAGTTGGTCTGCGTATTTCTTTGTCTTTGTTTCTCCTTCAGTTATTTCATAGTAAGCATTGATGAGACCTATATTCATCTGTCGGGTCCAATGCTGCCTCACCCTCGATCTGGTTTGAGCAGGGTCCACGGTGAGGTGTTCCACTGAACTGCCAGCCATGGTGCCCAAGCTCATTCCTCAGGTGTACCTAGTCCGGGTGCTTGGCCTTGTGGTTCCATTTCGCAGAGAAGTGCCACTCGCTCCACTTTCTTCTGCTAGGGACTGTAACACTATGCCTCCAAGCGCAATCCCTACACCGGAGGAGTTATCCGAGGCCTCGTCTATTCCATCGAAAGCAATACTTTTATTCACAGAGATAGGGCTGCTAACCCTTATCTCCGGTCAACTCGGGTACGCTTGAGGACGTTACTCCCCGAAAGCCAAAGCTCCCCTGCGTATATATAAATATATATATATATATATATATATATATATATATATATATATATATATATATATATATATATATATATATATATATATATTTACAGAAAACCAAGCATTGGAGAGCCACACATTGCGTTTTTCCTATCAATTGGACTTCCACTCGGTAAACGACGTCCGCTATACGGACGTCGAATCCCTAAAGTCAAATTTTCAGTACTTTTATGATCAATATGACGTCCTCAGCTTGTCTGCAAATTTTCACGTATGACCTCATTTTATCTCAATATGAACGAAACCGTATATTTTAGTTCAACCAACTCACGAACAGGGCGCTGACTACTAAAATTCGTGTATATGGTATATGCATCTAGTCTCTTTCATGGTGAAAGCATTAGATGTCCGGAAGTTTGGCATCATAGTCTGAGTTCGATTATTTTATTGTACGGTGTAAAGACGTCCGTAATATATTTTCTTTTTTTAATTAAGCAATGAAAGATGAATATCTGATCCGAGGCATTATTTTGGTGTTCCACAAACTCAGTTATTCATTCGGGGACAACCGGTTCATTGAATTTTTATATCTTGTCACCAGATGATAATATTTGAATTATGTTGGATCAAAATATTTTCTTTCCTTGACTTACAAGGATTTCTTCTCAATTATATCATCAGAAGAAGCAATTCTTGAACAAAACGAATTAGAATTAAATGCAATTTGATCGAATTCTTTATTGAAATATTAATCCATTAAAATTCTTATTTTCTGGAGTAAAGGCTGTGTATTCATCTTGATTTCATTTCTTAGTATTTCGAGAGTTTAGAAAGGTTTTGTGGTAATTTTGGCGCTTGTTGATAGTGGAACAGTTAGCCTATAGAAGAAGAGTGAATATTATCACCCAGTTGCACATGTTATCACTTTTTTAGAATTTTCAGATTGACAGAAGAATTGACTGCCCAAATACCGTGGTTAAGATTGTGCAATAAACCTTCAGTATTTTGGGGATACGAGCACCTAGAATTTGTATTTCCCAATAACGCTGAAATAAAGATTATTTCAGAATTTCTGATAAAGAAGTGACTTAACAAAATTCTGGAACACTTGAAACTATGTTCGTTCAATATATTCAACAAAGTATATTAATAAGTGTTTGTGCATTTATAGAGGATATTGATAATCTAAATATTCGAAATTTCATCTTATTAGCAATGAGATTTAGGAGTTTTGAGGTCAGATAGGATCACACAACCACAATTTGCAACTTGAAAGCAGCT
Source organism: Micraspis discolor (assembly GCA_030674115.1). Lineage (NCBI taxonomy): Eukaryota > Metazoa > Arthropoda > Insecta > Coleoptera > Coccinellidae > Micraspis > Micraspis discolor. The sequence goes on from JARTUT010000250.1 coordinate 9,974, forward strand.
GTTATTTCGTATATATAACTGGCAATGCTAAATACTACTAAAATTTGAGTTCTTCAGAAAAAATTGTTTCAATTTTCCAAATTAATGATAATTCTATGGAAATTATGATATAAATTGAAATGCTAATTAGATCTTAATTATATTTATTTTTTGTTTGGAATAAAAAATGATTAATTCGAGATGTGGCAACATTTTACTTGGGTACATAAAAGCATCTTGAATATTTGTACAAATTCGTGTTGGGATCGTATCACTGAGATAACAAGCATTCATAAGATCTGTAGTTCAATATTATTAGAAATATGCTTTGATGTATCATGTGTCCATTAGGAGATTCATTAGTTCAAATGGATCAAATAAATGATCGCAGTTATTGACAATGAGTGGAATTATTTGTTCATTCATAAGTAACAAGCTTTCGAATTCGGTAATAATTTTTTCTTCGAACAATTTTCAATATCCTAGAGTAATCAAAACTATATCATTGCACCACTACAATCGTTGCCTAATCTCCAAAAACCCTTCGATTAACTCACAAATGAAAAAAATTTAGAAAGCACTGGCTTGAGGTCAGATTGCTTTAGCGCTCTTGTTGAGCTACTTGCGAGTAAATATTCAAAACATAACAAATATATAAGCTCTCTGATCAGGTGAACAATAGTCCTTTCCCGTGCTATGGAACAATGTGATGCAAATATGAATGCCTAATGAATAATAACACCTATATCTCAATCTAAAAATAACTACTCATAATTTAGTTTTGTTCGAGGCTTCTCCTAAAAACTTACGTCCTTGCTTTTTTGAATTTTGACAACGCCATCGACATCGAATTCGATCTCTATAATTTCCCGTTATGAAACATTTTTTGATTAATATTATGTCTGTGCTTTTCTGAATTTTGACAACGTCATTGACATCGAATTCTCCTCTATGATTTCCCATTATGAAAAATTTTGATTGATATTACGCTAACTGACATTGATGAATGAGCCCGGCATTTGTAAAACGAATATCAATCTGTGATGACAATCTTTCTATGACAATCACGGGACTTCATGACATTTCTATTTTTCGCTTGAGTAAATGAAAAAAATGATCATATCTTCAGAAGGAAGAGAACTACGACAATGAAATGGATGAGGATGAGTACGATATAAATCACCTCAATATATACACGAATTTTATTTGAATCCGAAAAATGTCTTAGGAGATATTGAGTATTGAAACAATTTTTTGGGAATTTTTTGAAGATTTTCTAGTGTAACGATTTCGGCGACATTTTGCGAGCCGTTTTGTTTCAGCCTCCTCAACAATATTCCAAGTATCAACTTGATTGCATGAATATTCTAGTAATTATTGAGGAATTAAATTTCAGATGCTCATAATTACTGAACCATCCGACGGATTTGGCCCAATAACGAACTAGACCGAGATATTTGGACAATTAACCTATTCTGAAAATATGAAAACTCTAGCTCATCTCATTTGGATGCTAGAGAGTATACGGCCGGCCGGTTGGACAGACTCATCTTTCGCCACGGATTATTCATCAGGAAGTCAAACCCAAACGATTGAGACCATCTTCGGCTCGATATTCCAAAATTACAGACATTTGGTCAAAATGATAGGCACTTTGTTCGGGTGAACAAGAGCGCCAAAACCGTGGATAATGCTATGCTACTGCAATATATTTTGTACCGATTTTCGACGTCCATGCCATTAGCCCAGATTTTCATGCCACGTTTATTAGACGTCCGTATATGCTTAATTGTATGATGTTACGAATGACGATTTCTATTAATTTAAGTCGGTCTAGTATGAAAAAATTTAAGCACTGACGTGAGGTCAGATTGCTTTGGCGCTCTTGTTGAGCTATCTGCGAGTAAATATTCAAACCATAACAAATCTATAAGCAGTCTGATCAGGTGAACAATAGTCTTTTTCCGTACGATGGGACAATGTGATGGAAATATGAACGCCTAATAAACCTACCTAATGAACAAACCTATATCTCGATTCAAAGATAACTAGTTATAATTTTCCCCAATTTTGTTCGATGCTCCTTGTAAAAACATACGTCAATGCTTTTCTGAATTTTGACAACGTCATGTACATCGAATTTTCTCTCAGTGAAAAATTTTTTTTGATTAATATTACGCCAACTGACAGTGATAGGGGACTCCGGAATACGTCAAATGAATATCGATCTGAGACGAGGATCATTCGATGACAGCCCTGGGGAATTCATGACATTTCTCATTTTCTCTTGAGTAAATGAAAAAAGTGATCATATCTTCAGAAGGGAAACAGCTACGACAATGAAATTTGGGGATGAGTAAAATATCGATCAGCTCAATATATACACAGATTCTTATTGAAATCTGAATGAAATCTTAGGAGATATTGAGTATTGAAAATTTTTTTTTTAATTTTTTAAAATTTTCTATCGTGACGATTTCTGCGAAATTTTGCGAGCCGTTTCGTTTCAGCCTCCTTCAATAACATTCCAAGTATCAACTTGATCGGATGGATATTCTAGTAGTTATTGAGGAAACAAAATTTCAGATGCTCATAACTACTGAACCATCCGACGGATTTGGCCCAATAACGAACTTGACCGAGATATTTGGACAATTAACTTATTCTGAAAATATGAAAACTCTAGCTCATCTCGTTTGGATGCTAGAGAGTATACGGACGGCCGGACAGACTCAACTTTTGCCACGGATTCTTCATCAGGGAGTCGAACCCAATCGATTGAGACCATTTTCGGCTCGATATTACAAAATTACAGACATTTGGGCAAAATGATAGGCACTCTGTTCGGGTGAACAAGAGCGCCAAAACACCGAAATTTGAGCGGGAAAAGGGCTGAAATCCAGAATAGGTCTCATTTGTTCTCAGTGATGTTTTGAAAGTGTGAACATAAAGAGATATCAAACGAGGTCCCAGAAAATTTTATTTAGTTCAATCGGTATCACAGGCGCCAAATGAAGTTGAACTTACTTAAATATAATCTGTTTCCGATGATTTTAAAGGCATGAAATGTTTGCATTATTTGAGTGTCAAAAGATACACCCAGGATGATTCATCAGTGGACGTCGAAAATGCGATAAGCCTACGAGTATATAATATTTAAATTGCCCATGGAAGAAATCACATATTTTTTCATGGCCGATAACCCACCGCGTGATTAGTTGATTATTCAGTTGTTCTAGATGTCCTATATGCATGTGGTATAAAAATCACTATGGAATGGGAATTACTTTTATTCAGTAGTTGAAATTGAAAGAAGTTTTTTCATTATTGATTTCGAAGGAGGATTAACTAATTAAATTACATAGTGTTCACGGCTTGAATATTGAAAAAGTTATAAAGCACTGACGTGAGATCAGCTTTGGCGCTCTTGTTGGGCTACTTGCGAGTAAATAACAAACCATAATAAATCTATAAACACTCTTTTCAAGTGAACAAGAGTCTTTTTCCGTACTATGGGACAATATGATACAAATATAAACGCCTAATGAATGAACAAGCCTTCATCTCAACGACTCATTATTTTCCCCAAGTTTTGTTCTAAGCTATAATTCCCTTCCCATAACAACTTACGTCAGTGCTTTTCTAAATTTTGACAACGTATATTATTTTACCCATCAAGAAAGCATTCTATCTCTATGATTTAACCGTAATGATAAATTTCGCTTAATTTTACGCCAACTGACACTGATTAATGAGCCCGGCATTTGTCAATCCAATATCGTTCTGTGACGGCCATCGCTCAGTGAAAATCATCGAGAATTTATGTCATTTCTCTTTTATCTTGTGTGAATGAAAAGAATGATTATATCTTCAGCCGGAAAAAATCTACGACAATGAAATTTGAGGATAAGTAAGATATCGATCACCTCAATATATTCACGAATTTTTATTGAAATCCGAAAAATGTTTCATGAGCTATTGAGTATTAAAATTTCACCACGGATTCTTCATCGGGAAGTCGAACCCAATCAATTGAGCCAACGATAGGCACTCTGTTCAGGTGAACAAGAAGGCCAAAAAACGTTTCAGATATTGTAGATGATCAATATTGTTTGAAAAATGTCACGAAATATTTGAGTGGAAATGGGGAGTAAACCTGGAAAATCTTATTTCATCACGGAATGGCTTCAGAACACCTGCAGGGAATTAAACGCGAAATCCTCGTTGTAAAACAAACTCGGCAACACTGTATGAGGTCTGAAAAACGTGAGTTGAAAGATTTATATACTTTTGGTCGTCAAATAGAACGTACGTGAACGGCGTGAAATAGCATTGTAATGAATGAAAATAAAACATGTGAATAAATGATACTGAGTGCAGTGAAGGAATTCTCAAAGATCAGGTTAACTATATACAAGATCAGAATTACGAGAATCCTGTTCGAACTGATGGAGCCCAAATGCCTGGATTTGTATCGGACGGCAAATAGGCACTAGGATGTATATATATATATATATATATATATATATATATATATATATATATATATATATATTTCAATCTATTTTGTTAAAATATATATATATATATATATATATATATATATATATACAGAAGATAGCTTCACATTTTCTAAATTAATTAATAATTATAAACTTCCCGAAAACTATGTTTTAATAAGTTTAGATGTCATTTCACTTTTTAGTAATATTCCAATCGATTTAATCAAAAATAGCATATCTAAACATTGGTCAAAGATCTCACAACACACAAATTTATCAAAATCCAAATTTTTAGAAATACTTAACTTTATCTTCGAATCAACTTATTTTCAATTTGAAGGAAAATATTATAAACAAATATTAGGTACTCCAATGGGAGCGACTATATCTCCTATACTTTCCCAATATGTGATGGACGATCTTTTAGATTCAATTACAAAAAAACTTCACTTTCACCTTCCATTTTTAAAAAAATATATAGATGATATTATAACTGCTATACCTTTAAATATGCTAGATAACATTTTAAAAATTTTCAATACATATAATAGCAACATTCAATTCACCTTGGAAAAAAAAAAACAATAGCATCCCCTTTTTAGATACTAAATTGATTAGAAGTGAAGATAATAAAATTAAAGTTGATTGGTACACAAAACCTACATTTTCTGGTAGATATATTAATTTTCACTCCTTTCAAAATATAAAAGTAAAAATTAACCTAATTTTGGCTTTACGTGACAGAATCAAAAAAATTTGTCATAAAGATTTCATTCAAAAAAATTTAAAAAAACTCAAAGATATTTTATTAATGAATTCATACCCACCAAAATTCATAAATAAATTTATTTACAATTCCATAAATATAAGATCAAATTTTAATTCAAATCTAATAGAAAACGAACAAATGAATTCAATCAGAAATCAAATCAACACGCAAAATCCACAACAACCTTCATTTTATTTCCCTCTACCTTTTTCCCTGAAATAACACCAAAATTAAAAAGATTTTTTCCAACAATTTTCTATTAGAATTTCTGACAAAAATGTTATCAGCATTAATAAAATTTTCAAAACTAAAAGATCGAGATTCTATAACAAAAAAATCGGATGTGATATATAAAATAAATTGCTCAAGTTGTAATCTAAATTATATAGGTCAAACTTCAACCGTTTTACAAGAAAGAATAAATAGACATAAAAGTGACTGTAGATTAAATAAAAAATCATGCGCTCTCTCGGAACATTTTTCAACAACTTCACATGATATTGATTTTAATAACATCAAAATTCTTAATAACGAAAAAAACAGTCACAAAAGAAATTTCTTAGAGATGGTTGAAATTTATCTAGAAAATAATTCAATGAACAAAAGGAAAGATATAGAAAATTTAAGTGTTATTTACTCCCATATTCTATTAACTATAAAATTACAGTCAAATCTAACATAAATCAAATTTTACCTTTTCGCATTTTCCTATTTTCATTGAATCCTTTTTAATAAATTACTAAGTTAAAAAAATAACAATAATATTCTTTGAACAAATCAAATTCTATGTGGAATGATCACAATAATAATAATATTTTACATCCAGATATCAAAGATCAAATTTTGACAAATGCCAATGAATTTATTCAAAATTGTGAAGATGAACCTTTGTAAACACTAATTCTATCTGTAAGTTTTTACACAATGTCTGTACCATTAAACAATGTATGTATTTTAGCCCTGAAGAAGGAACCAATAAAGTTCCGAAAGCTTGGTTAATAGAAAACCGTGTTTCAATGAACTAGTGACCGCAATCCCAAGAAAATATATTCATTCATATATATATATATATATATATTTCAATCTATTTTTCTTGACCGTTTTTATTAAATGAATGAATATATTTTCTTGGGATTGCGGTCACTAGTTCATTTGAAACACTGGTTTTCTACGGTTTAACCAAGCTTTCGGAACTTTATTGGTTCCTTCTTCAGGCTAAAATACATACATTGTTTAATGGTACAGACATTGTGTAAAACTTACAGATAGAATTAGTGTTTACAAAGGTTCATCTTCACAATTTTGAATAAATTCATTGGCATTTGTCAAAATTTGATCTTTGATATCTGGATGTAAAATATTATTATTATTGTGATCATTCCACATAGAATTTGATTTGTTCAAAGAATATTATTGTTATTTTTTTAACTTAGTAATTTATTGAAAAGGATTCAATGAAAATAGGAAAATGCGAAAAGGTAAAATTTGATTTATGGTAGATTTGACTGTAATTTTATAGTTAATAGAATATGAGTAAATAACACTTAAATTTTCTATATCTTTCCTTTTGTTCATTGAATTATTTTCTAGATAAATTTCAACCATCTCTAAGAAATTCTTTTGTGACTGTTTTTTTTTCGTTATTAAGAATTTTGATGTTATTAAAATCAATATCATGTGAAGTTGTTGAAAATGTTCCGAAGAGCGCATGATTTTTTTTTAATCTACAGTCACTTTTATGTCTATTTATTCTTTCTGTAAAACGGTTGAAGTTTGACCTATATAATTTAGATTACAACTTGAGCAATTTATTTTATATATCACATCCGATTTTTTGTTATAGAATCTCGATCTTTAGTTTTGAAAATTTTATTAATGCTGATAACATTTTGTCAGAAATTCTAATAGAAAAATTGTTGGAAAAAATCTTTTAATTTTGGTGTTATTTCAGGGAAAAAGGTAGAGGGAAATAAAATGAAAAAATTTTGCGTGTTGATTTGATTTCTGATTGAATTCATTTGTTCGTTTTCTATTAGATTTGAATTAAAATTTGATCTTATATTTATGGAATTGTAAATAAATTTATTTATGAATTTTGTGGGTATGAATTCATTAATAAAATATCTTTGAGTTTTTAAAATTTTGAATGAAATCTTTATGACAAATTTTGATTCTGTCACGTAAAGCCAAATTAGGTTAATTTTTACTTTATATTTTGAAAGGAGTGAAATTAATATATCTACCAGAAATTGCTCAAGTTGTAATCTAAATTATATAGGTCAAACTTCAACCGTTTTACAAGAAAGAATAAATAGACATAAAAGTGACTGTAGATTAAATAAAAATCATGCGCTCTCTCGGAACATTTTTCAACAACTTCACATGATATTGATTTTAATAACATCAAAATTCTTAATAACGAAAAAAAACAGTCACAAAAGAAATTTCTTAGAGATGGTTGAAATTTATCTAGAAAATAATTCAATGAACAAAAGGAAAGATATAGAAAATTTAAGTGTTATTTACTCCCATATTCTATTAACTATAAAATTACAGTCAAATCTACCATAAATCAAATTTTACCTTTTCGCATTTTCCTATTTTCATTGAATCCTTTTCAATAAATTACTAAGTTCAAAAAAAAATAACAATAATATTCTTTGAACAAATCAAATTCTATGTGGAATGATCACAATAATAATAATATTTTACATCCAGATATCAAAGATCAAATTTTGACAAATAACCAATAAAGTTCCGAAAGTTAATAGAAAACCGTGTTTCAATGAACTAGTGACCGCAATCCCAAGAAAATATATTCATTCATATATATATATATATATATATATATATATATATATATATATATATATATATATATATATATATATATATATATATTACAGCCCACCTGTAAACTTGCGTCCGTACATTACGATTTTTACATGTAATTCTGCGTCCACCGCATTGCTGCGTCCGTATACGGACGCAGAAATACAAGTCAATGCTAAACGCTCTGTTAAGACGTCATCGTTTGTTTCGTTATAATACGGCGAGGACGTCCTAATGATGGAATCGTGGACTTTTTCTGAATATTGTAGTTCGAACAATTTCCATTTGCGGCGCTGCAGTCGCTCAGTGTATATTCGAAATGCATATTACTGTCACACCATTCCGACATTGGTGCATCAAAAAAACCGGCAACACTGCATTGGGTATCGCCTACGATCAAACCGATATTTCTGCGTCCTTTAATGATTTCCAGATGCGGGTTGTTTACGCTTTTTATATCGAATGATTCAAGGTCATTGAACAACTGCAGTAAAGAAGTTTTGCTCTTATGAACTCGAGTCTCGAGAATAGAATAATTGAGATCTATGATGAATCCCACTTTGCACATCGCGTCGCTTCAGGACACTTGGAGATCAAATGAGATATTCCTTGTATGATCAAGATCAAACTGATGTTACAATAATCTTGAAAGAAATGGTGGAATTTTTAAATAAGATTCGGCATCATTAGCATAGAATTACTTTGGTTAACTGAAATGACCGATTCAATGAAAATTGATTGATCATTTTATTCATTCAATACAGATTCGTCAACTAACTTGCTTTATGGTCTACATTATATTATGTTGAGTTATTTTCCGAAGAATGAATTGAATATATGAAGACACTTTTTTGATGAATGAATGAATTTCGTCATTGACAGGTGATCATTTCTTATGTAGGTATTTTTTGTGATTTGAATATTTTCTAACAACACCGCAGATTTCGCTAGCCCTCAGTTCTTGAAATTATTCAATTAAATTTCTTGATATTGTAAAATATTTGATTGTCACGAAAACCACCCATGACTCAAAAGGTCGAGTCGCCCTCGCAGTAAGGAGATAAACTGTAAAAAATTTCATTAGTTTTGTGAGCAATTCATCATACTGATTAATTTCGAATAGGATCAGTTAGAACTTTCAATAATTCATTGTTTCACAATATCTAATAAATTGGGAAATATAACTTGTTTTCCTGAAATTTTTTTTCGATTGCTATCTCCAAGAGAATATCAATGCACAAAGCGTACTGAGACTGAATCTAAAAAATTTCCTCAAAACCAATGTGACATTTCCATATCTTAGCCCGGTCGCAGCAGGAGCCAGAGATAGTTTTTGTTGACCAATTTTAACCTTAGCCATAATTTTTGTGAATAGACACATTTGGCTGGATTGTAAAGCATATTGATTGCGGAGGGTTTATCAACCTGATCATCAAAAACACGTAAAAGAAATTAGTTTAAGAAAATTTAACTCTGCTGAAATTTATAGAGATGATGGTTTATACAGGGTGTCTACTATAATAGGTACCAAACTTCAGTAGGTGATAGTACAAGTTATTTGCAATAAAAAATGTCCTAAACACTTTTTCGAAAAGTTTATAGTTATCGAGTTATTTAACACTTCTTGGTTTTTCGAAACTTCTTGCTTCACCCTTTAAAAACAAGAATATTTCTGTTATTCTTACAGCTACATCAAATCTGACCATAACATCGCAGAGGGCAGTAAAGGCGCTATAAAATAGGTAGTTACTAATGTTAAAAAATGTTTTATACCGGGTGTAGTAAAGGGTATATGTAAAAATTGAAAACAGTGCAAACTTAGTGGTATTTTCTTGTAAGCTGTACCATAGAAAATTGGTGAATAAGTAGAGGTTTTTTCTCTACGAAAAATTATTACATGTAATAGACTTTTAAACGGTATATCAACTTTTCACTTAACTTTTTGTTTTTCCACCAATATCTCTGTTTTAATTCAGAAAAACATAAAATTCAGACACGCAAATTTTATAACAATTCATCTTTTTCGTACAGAATCCACAACCTTTCGAAGTTCATTACGTTTTCGATGCATTGTATCACAACATTCCTGAATTCTGTTGATTAGTTCTTCTCGAACATTAATGCGATTTTTATTCACATTTTCTATCAAAGTGCCCCAAACATAAAAGTCTAATGGGGTATGATCGGGGCTTCTAGGTGGCCATCTCGAGGGACCATATCTTCCTATCCATTTCTCCCCAAAGCGTGTTGATTCATCCAGTCCCTCAAAATTCGACTATTAAGGGCAGGGCCTCCGTCCAGTTGAAAATAAAGTTGATATCTATCCGCTATGGAAATATCAAGAATGTCAACCACGTTATTATTCAGTTAATTTGTGAATTCATTGAAATTGAGGCGATTGGGAAGTATTACGGGCTTGAATAGCCGCCAATCAGACGTTGACTCTTAATTCATGCTGATAATGAGATATAACAGTCGCATGTGGATTTTCCGTTTCCCACATATGGAAATTTCGTAAATATATTATTCCAATTTTACTGAATGTTACCACATCTGTCCATAATATTTGATCACATCCCTACTCTTCCAACTTATTTAGGTACCACCTATAGAATTCTAATCAGACCTCATCATCCACAGGTAACAAATTCTGGACTTTATTTAAATGATATGGGTGTAAATTATTTTGCTTAAAAACTCTGTGTACTGTGGAATGGTGAAGCCCTAATGTGACACCAACACTCCGAGTGGGATCTTCTCTAATAGCGCGAAGTATTGCTGGTGCTTGCCTCCAGTGCTGAGCATTTCGACCACCTTCTCTATTTCGTAAACCTCGAAACTAACACTAACATTATCATACTATTAATAATATTTATAACTGTTTTGAACCTACAATGTATTGAAATAAATTATCATAAAATTTGCGTTTTTGATTTTTATGTCTTCCTGACTTGAAATCGTAATATTGTTGGAAAAATAAAAAGCTGAGGGAAAAGTTGATATACTGTTTAAAAGTCTATTACATGTACTAGTTTTTCCTAGAAAAAAAACAATAACTTATTCACCAATTTTCAATGGTACAGCTAACAAGAAAATAACACTAAGTTTGTACTCTTTTCAATTTTTACATTTACCCTTTCACAACACCCGGTATGAAACATTTTTTTTAACATTAGTAACTACCTATTTTATAGCACCTTCACTGCCCTTTGCGATGATATGGTCAGATTTGATGTAGCTGTAAGAAAAGCAGAGATATTCTTGTTTTTAAAGGGGAAAGCAAAAAATTCCGAAAAAGTGTTGAGTAACTCGATAACTATCAAGTTTTCGAAAAAGTGTTATAGGACATTTTTTGTTGCAAATGACTTGTACTATCACCTGCTGAAGTTTGGCACCTATTTTAGTAGACACCCTGTATAATTATTCAAATAAAAAAAGTCGTCAGCTAGCTGTATGTCGGTGGAATAACCGTCAGCTAGTCATAAAAATGTGTAAAAAAGATAGACACCCTCGTTCTATAGTGAAGTATGTACCATTCGTTTGGTCCTTTATACAGGGTGTCAAAGGAATAAGGAAACATGCTCGCGTTTAGATACCCTTGAAGTTATCGACTTCGATTTTTTTTTAATGTGAAATACGTTTTGATGAGTGATGAGCATAATTCGACGAAATAAAATGTCAGAAATACTTCCAGGGAGACCATAAATGAAAATAATTTCTGATTCTTAGATGGCACACTAGGTATATTTTTTCGTATTTTCATCATACACGTCATTACGAGTACAACTATATGTCACTTGTCAATTTTGACAATTAATGTGAATTATTTTTGAAATTTCATTTTATATCTAGATGGGTGAAAATGAGTTCGATCGTTCAATTTTCAGTCCAGCATGAGAGTGAATTACATCTCTCCACTAAATATCCCAAATTTCGTAATTTATTCGACTTTTTATACTTTCGGAAAAAACTTTCCACAAAAAAATTTTGTTTTCAAATGCAAGTATGTTGGGAACAGAGTATAATCTAAAAGGTTATTTCTTTCTGCTCAATTCGACCCAATTAGCTGAACTGAAAATTGAACGATTGGATCCATTTTCAACCATCTAGTAATTAGAATGGAATGTTCGAAATAATTCACATGATATGTCAAAAATCAACAAGTGACATACCTAGAGTGCCATTTGAATTTTTTCATTTCCGTTCTTCCGGAAATACTTCTGCCATTTTTTCTCAGTTGAAATATGCTAATCGGAACGTATTTCACTTTAAAAAAAAATCGAAGTCGATGACTCTAACGATATTCAAACGCGAGCATGTTTCCATATTCCGTTGACACCCTGTATAGGAACTCAAACAAGTAATAGAAAAAAGTTCCAAATAAAAGTTGTTCGTCATAATGTGATCTTTTAATGTAAAAAATGTCGAAATGGCGTCGATTTTAGGTATTTACTATATTTTGAGAGGAGCTCAAAAACACGATTTCATTCATATACAACATTAATAGTCTATTATGTTCCGTTCCGGATTTATGAAAAAGACCAAAAAATTTCCGAACTTTTCAGATTTTTTGCTGATAACTTCTAAACTAAGCGGTTACGATTATTTATTCAAATTTTCTGTAATTATACTCGGGCCTCGCGCTTCACGTTTAGCTGTACCAGCTGACGGGTTTTCCACCGATTTACATTCAGACGACAATTTGTTTTATTTGAATAAATACGAGTATATGAGCTGTCATCTCTATATGCTTCAGCAGGGTTGAAATAAGATTTTTTTTTTAATTTTGTATCTCATATTTCCCACCTGGCACATAAATTGAAAATTTTGAATACAAGCCTGCAAGTTTTTTTCAATTTTTTGCCAATTTGATGGAGAATATGTATTGTAACAAGCTTCATATTTGTCAACCATCATGCAGAAAATTTGCCATTTTACGAAGATTTGAGAGTTTATAGTTTCAGCATTTTTCAGAGAACACCATGTGAATCTGAAACATTTAAACCCGCAATCCTCACTCAGGTTTAGGTCCTTTATCTCTATTTAGCCGTTGTCTTTCACGAGACCACTCACCCTGTATATGTTTTTTATTCATTCAATTGTTTCGTCTTCAGTTGAGGAATTTACTCTTCAATTCTTTTACTTGATTTTTGGCGCTCTTGTTCACCTAACAAAGTGCCTATCATTTTGCCCGAATGTCTGTAATTTTGGAATATCGAGCCGAAAATGGTCTCAATCGATTGGGTTCGACTCCTGATGAAGAATTCGTGGCGAAAGTTGAGTCTGTCCGACGGGCCGGCAGTATCCTCTCTAGCATCAAAAAGAATCAGCTAGAGTTTTCATATTTTCAGAATAGGTTAATTGTCCAAATATCTCGGTCAATTTCATTATTGGGCCCAACCCGTCGGATGGTTCAGTAGTTATGAGCATCTGAAATTTTGTTTCCTCAATAACTACTAGAATATCCATCCGATCAAATTGATACTTGAAATATTGTTGAGGGAGGCTGCAAAAAGACAGCTCAAAAAATTCCGCAGAAATTGTCACGCTAGAAAATTTTTCAAAAATTCCCAAAAAAAAAATTTTTAATCCTCACTACCTCATAAGATATTTTTCGGATTTCAATAAAAATTCGTGAATAAATTGACGTGATCGATATCTTACTTACCCTCAAATTTCATTGTCGCAGCTCTTTTCCATCTAAAGATATGATCATTTTTTTCATTTACACAAGAGAAAAGAGAAATGACATACGTCCCGATAATTTTCTTTGAACGATGGCCATCACAGATCGATATTCTATTGACAAATGCTGGGCTCATTAATCAGTGTCAGTTGGCGTAATGTTTATCAAAATTTTTCCTAACGGGAAATCATAGAGATAGAATTCCATCTCGGTGGCTGAAATAATATACGTTGTCAAAATTCAGAAAAGCACAGACGTAAGTTTTTTGAGGAAGGGAATTATAGGTTCGCACAAAACTTGGGGAAAATTATGAGTAGTTATTTTTAATTTGAGATATAGGTTTGTTCATTCATTAGGCGTTCATATTTGCATCACATTGTCCCATAGTACGGGAAAAGACTATTGTTCACGTGATCAGAGTGCTTATAGATTTGTTATGGTTTGAATATTTACTCGCAAGTAACTCAACCAAAGCGCCAAAGCAATCTGACCTCACGTCAGTGCTTTCTAAATTTTTATATGTCCAATTTAATTCAAAATCAATATGATTCAACCCGGTACGACAAGCATTTCTTACAAACAACATGTAACTTGTGCTTTCGCTTAAAAATTGTCATTCCTTCATATGCTAACTGCTCCCTATATCCAAAGTGGCGAAAAAGGAAAAAGCTACAAATTAAACAGCAATATTGGTTAGCGTTCCTTCGAATGGAATGTCACGGACAGTGAGTAGGTAGATTCAACAATGAAAATTCAATCATGAATTTGGCAACACCGCCTGTGCAGAATTGTCGGAATAGTTAACATGTATATTAGCGTATGGACGCAGAAATAACTAGATAATGTTCAAATAAATATACGGATGCAGAAACGATGGTGTTCTGTAAGGACGCAAGGTTGCTGGTAGAATTGAGAAAAAATTTGTCTCCTTCATTTTCAAGTATACTGAGAACTGAAACTCGCAAAATGATTATGTGGTGTTGCCAACGTCATTCAGCTGAACAGATGTCGATATACACGAAGCTTTCTAGTGGACGCAATGATGATAGTATCATTGAATGACGCAGAAATGATGTCTGGATGTATATATATATAT
>JARTUT010001554.1:0-24791 GCA_030674115.1 Micraspis discolor
TTAGTATCCCAAACTTTTTGAAAAGATTCTTACAAGAATATGTACTGGGAACACGAGCCATACATCTAATCAATCTTTTCTGTGATATAAACACCTTATATGCAAGAGATGACCAACCCCAGAAAACGACGCCATACCTCAATCGCGACTCTGCGTGGGCATAATAGAGCGACACTAGTAGCTTTTCGTCCAAAACAGCCACCTGTTTTTATGTCTTACATGTCATATATGGTATCGCTTAGAAATAGAAATACATTTGGAGAAAGTTGACTTCACATTAAGGAAAAACAATGATCATTATTTGTCTACATTGAAGGTATTCTGCGTTAAGTATTTTTCAAGAATTTTATTGGAACAAAAATTTATCTGCCGGCATATTTGTTGATCAACAAATTTTTTCATGTACGTGAAAATATTAATTGTGCAGTAAATTTTTATTCTTGCAGATATTTCAACATTTCGATCCCTGAGGAACAATGGTAAAAATAGTGGTCAGTGACAGAAGGCGCAGTCAAGATGAGAAAATCCAAGTTGCACGCAAAATCGGTAAGGCCACAGTCTCATCAAATTATAAGTTAGGTTGATTTTTCATGGAATTTTGAGGAAAGCAATTGGTCAAAAACTACATTCAACTAATGCCAACGTTTCGTAGATATATTTCTACTTCTTCAGGGCTACAAAAGAGATCGAATATGGTATAAAAACATCTGATATAAAATTGAATAATGGATTAAGACATGGTTCCAAAATAAACATATACAACAAACGGTAACAAAATCGTACAATTGAAACTATATATTAAAATTACATTCATTCGAATTCATTTGTTATTTTTTTTTTCCTTTTTCTATTTGGATTTGACAGAAACATATATTCAAAATCGAAAAAACCTTACCAAAGTCGAACTTATGTTTTACACACAAAGGATCTTAATATCAGTTTGTTGAGCAAATTGAAAAGGAACCTACGGGGAAAATTTGGAAAACTCCGTCTAGAATGTTTTTAGACAAATTGCAAAACATCACAGTAACTTGCTACGGTCAATGAGTGTTCCGAAACTGAAATATTTATTTCTATCTTAACCTGTTCAACAACAGGTGAGTCCAAAATATGTTGTTAAAAAAGTTGAATTCCTCAATTCGCCGCTGTTATGAATATTTGTTTTTTGAAAAGATCTAATATGTTATTATATATCAAGCTCAAATTTTGTGTGTCAGTTCGGCAATTGACGGTATCATTTAATTTTATGTATATCATCTCACTGATGGTTCTTTTTGTATAATTTCTTTCTATGTCCAAAATAGAAACCGCTTGAAAATCAAATTTATGTTTATTATCAAAATGATGGGTTGCAAGGGCTGTTTTAGTATCTTTAGATCTATATTTTTCTTGACAATCATATTTGTGCTGACTTATTCTATTTTTTAGATATTGTTTAGTTTGGCCAATGTAACTCTTCGAACAATCACGCAAGGGATCTTATAAACCAATTCGCTCTGATCCAACATAGGGTCGACGTCCTTCAATTTAGAAAATAATGTGCTACAAGTTGAAATGTTGTATGAAACTACTTTTATGTTATGAGAAAACGATTTTATGAGCATATTTATTTTGTTAGTGAGTCCAGGGATGTATGGAAATTTTACATAATGTATATCTTGAGTGTTATTCTCATTTTCCGCGCTTGTCACTATCGGTCTAATTTTGATATTGTTGTTCCCAATTATTTTATTAATAAATGATTTCGGGTAGGCATTTAGTTTTAAAGGTCCTGATTATTATCAAATTATCTTTGTGAAAAGAGCTGTCGCTAAGATTTTTTTGATCTGTACATAAGATTTTTAATTGCTGCTACTTTATATGAAAAATTGCAGTGTGAATTGTAATTTAAAATTCGTCCAGAACCAGTAGATTTTTTCTATACAGTTTGTGATCAGAGAGCCATCATTTTTTTTTGTGAACTATGACTTCTAAAAATGGTAAAGAATTGTCCTTTCCATCTCCAAAGTAAATTTGAGGTGATGATGGAATTGGTTAAAAACAGTTAAAGTTCTTCACATTTGTTGGTCGGAATTATCAAAACATGTCATCCACGCACAATTTAAGAAATAAGATATTAAAGGCAATTTTTTTACACTCATGAATGAGTTCTGTCATAACTAAATTTGCTAATGAAGGGCTGGCTGGGTTGCCCATTGCCATTCCAGATGTTTGTTTGTAATATTCATTATTGAACTTAAATAACTGGATGAAAAAATGAATTCAATCATTCTTATGAAAGTGTTTTTGAAATGTTTGTGAAGGCCGAAATATATTTCCACCATTTTTTTACTGTTTCACTACTGTTTCCACTAGTAGTGGAAACAGTAAAAATGGTGGAAATATATTTCGGCCTTCACAAACATTTCAAAAACACTTTTCATAAGAATGATTGAATTCATTTTTTCATCCAGTTATTTTAAGTTCAATAATGAATATTACAAACAAACATCTGGAATGGCAATGGGCAACCCAGCCAGCCCTTCATTAGCAAATTTAGTTATGACAGAACTCATTCATGAGTGTAAAAAAATTGCCTTTAATATCTTATTTCTTAAATTGTACGTGGATGACATGTTTTTGATAATTCCGACCAACAAATGTGAAGAACTTTTAACTGTTTTTAACCAATTCCATCATCACCTCAAATTTACTTTGAGATGGAAAGGACAATTCTTTACCATTTTTAGATGTCATAGTTCACAAAAAAATGATGGCTCTCTGATCACAAACTGGTATAGAAAATCTACTAGTTCTGGACGAATTTTAAATTACAATTCACACTGCAATTTTTCATATAAAGTAGCAGCAATTAAAAATCTTATGTACAGATCAAAAATCTTAGCGACAGCTCTTTTCACAAAGATAATTTGTAATAATCAGAGACCTTTAAAACTAAATGCCTACCCGAAATCATTTATTAATAAAATAATTGGGAACAACAATATCAAAATTAGACCGATAGTGACAAGCGCGGAAAATGAGAATAACACTCAAGATATACATTATGTAAAAATTTCCATACATCCCTGGACTCACTAACAAAATAAATATGCTCATAAAATCGTTTTTCATAACATAAAAGTAGTTTCATACAACATTTCAACTTGTAGCACATTATTTTCTAAATTGAAGGACGTCGACCCTATGTTGGATCAGAGCGAATTGGTTTATAAGATCCCTTGCAGTGATTGTTCGAAGAGTTACATTGGCCAAACTAAACAATATCTAAAAATAGAATAAGTCAGCACAAATATGATTGTCAAGAAAATATAGATCTAAAGATACTAAAACAGCCCTTGCAACCCATCATTTTGATAATAAACATAAATTTGATTTTCAAGCGGTTTCTATTTTGGACATAGAAAGAAATTATACAAAAAGAACCATCAGTGAGATGATATACATAAAATTAAATGATACCGTCAATTGCCGAACTGACACACAAAATTTGAGCTTGATCAATATAATCTATATAATAAAGTAATAAGATCGGGGACCAGAGAAAAAAATCGAAACGGGTCCCGTCGGGGACCCGGAAAGCGAAGCTTTCCGAGCGGCCCGCAGGGCCGCTCGAGAGGGAATCTTAAAACAGATCGAAAAGGCGAATCCTCCTCTAGGAGAAGCGACCCCGAAACCCCCTCCGGGCGCTCTTAAAGTGCCCGAAATTTTCGAAAGAAAATCGCGAAATCGGCCATTTTCGCGAAATCGCCCAAAGGCGAAAAACGGGCGAAAGTACTCCTATGAAGCCGGAGCATCTCGCGGGGAGGGGGGGGTCGCTTTTTGTGGACGAAGAACGTCCCCATACGTGGCTACGAGCTCAGCCGCGGAGCCCCCCGGAATCTATACGAAAATTATGCATATAAAACGGCAATTTTTAAACTCGCGACTTCCCTGAAACGTCAAAAACAGCACCTACGTTTTCCCTCCGTGCCGCTCGAAAACGATATAAATCGCCCCGCGATCGGTAGAAAACGAATCTACGTGAAATTTCCCATCTCTGGGTACCAATTTTCACATCCAAGTAGCGAGTCAAGGCCGCGAATTCTTCATTCGAAATTCGGCAATTTCTACGGTGAAATGAGGCAAAATGTCATAATTTCTCATACGATTCCGATGATAGCCGAACGCGAGCTCCAAATTTGAAAATACGGCATCAATTTTTCGCTCGATATGGGCGGTCGAAGATTTTTCAGGCCTTCCAAATGCTCGATTAAGAATCTACAGGAGATTCCGAATCTCTAGAGACCACTCACGTTTCACGAATCGCGAGAAAAACACCTCAAATATGCGTTTGAAAATCGTCATTTCAGGCTCTATTTTCGCGCTAATTCATTTTCGTCCTTGAAGAATGCACACAGATCGCGATGAATCGCTATACAGGCTGTGCTATCTCGAAAAAATCGCTATACAGGCTGTGCTTATGGAAAGCACTGATTTTCACCATGTTTTATTCTTCGAGAGATTTCGTGTTACTTAGGGTTCTATCATGTTTTCCGCGTTTTTTCGTATTTGGTCGGTTTCTTTCTTGGTGGAATGCACTGAACTCGAAACGATAGAGTTATAAACGATATTCTTTCGGTTTGTTTTTTATGAAGAAAGCACCCACTGCGAATCAATTATATACGGGGTGTCCCATATGCATTTTTCTTCAAGTTCTCTCGCGAATGGGAGCTGATTTCGGTATAATGTCATACAGGGTGTGCGATTCACAATGAATTTGCGATCGGGTGATATACGGGGTGTGCAATTTACAAGTTAATTTGATTTTTTTTGCGCAAATTCGAGTTTTTGTGTTGTTTCGGGGAGTTTTGGATCTTAATTCGATAAAATATATTCGATTCATATACAGGGTGTCAGATCTGAGTAGCGCTGACATTCACCAGAGTTTTTCTCCAGCTTTTGTGCTTTTCCGCGTAAGGGAGCTTAATTCAATGAAATCCCATACAGGGTGTGCCATTAACAATGATTTCGCGATCGATTGATATACAGGGTGTGCAATTTAAAAGTTCTTTCATTATTTTTTGCACGCTTTCGGTTTTTGTGCTCCTCGGGGTTTTAAGCTTTCCTTCGAGTTTTTTTGAGCGCTTTGGTGATTTTGTGCTCCTTCGGGGTTTTTTCGGTTCCTTGGATATTTTTCGTTCATTCGTGGTACTTCGGGTTCTTTCAAGTTTTTCCGTATTTCGTCGGGTTCTTTCTTCGTGGAATGCACCGAACTTGAAACGATAGAGTTAAAACGATATTCTTTCGGTTTGTTTCTTATGATGAAAGCACCCACTGCAAATCAATTATATACTGGGTGTCCCATATGCATTTTTCATCATGTTTTTTCACGTGTGAAAGCTAATTTCGGTAAAATGTCATACAGGGTGTGCGATTTACAATGAATTTGCGATCGGGTGATATACGGGGTGAGCACTTTACAAGTTCTTCTGTTTTTTTGCGCGCTCTCAAGTTTTTTCAAGTTTTTGTGTTCCTTCGGGTTTTTTTTACGGAAAAATTATCTTCGAAACATATACGGGTGTTACATAGGAGCTCCATAGAATAATTTTGATACTTCCTTCGTGGTAATTACTGAACTCGAATAGATGGAGTACAACGATATTCTTTTGGTTTTTTTTTTTCACTGCTAATCATTTGTATACTGAGTGTCTCATATGCATTCTCCTTCAAGTTTTCTCGCGAATGGGAGCGGATTTCGATAAAATGTCATACAGGGTGTGCAATTTACAATGAGTTTACGATCGGGTGATATACGGGGTGTGCAATTTACAAGTACTTTTGTGTTTCGGGTTTTTTTCAGGTTCCTTTAGATTCTTTGTGTTACTTGGTGTTCTTTCGTGTTTTCTCGCGTTGTTTCGTGTAATTTCGGTTTCTTTCGTGTAACTTCGGTTTCTTTCGTGTTTCTTCGGATTCCTTCGTGTTTTTTCGCGTTTCTCCGTGTTTTTTCCAGTTCTTTCTAGCTTTTTCGCTTTTGTAATTTGTGTAATTTGACGTGTTTCGTGTTTCTGCGCGCTTCATTGATGTATGGGCCCTATTGATCTGCGGTCTATATTGATCTATGGTCTATATTGATCCATGGGCCAATTGAACTACTGGCCTATTGAACTACTGGCCTATGGATCTACGGGCCTATGGATCTACGGGCCTATTGATCTACCCGCTTACTAGTCTATATAATAAAGTAATAAGATCGGGGACCAGAGAAAAATCGAAACGGGTCCCGTGAGGGACCCGGAAAGCGAAGTTGAGTGAGACCCGCAGGGCCGCTCGAGAGGGAATCTTAAAACAGATCGAAAAGGCGAATCCTCCTCTAGGAGAAGCGACCCCGAAACCCGCCCGGGCGCTCTTAAAGTGCCCGAAATTTTCGAAACGAAAATCGCGAAATCGGCCATTTTCGCGAAATCGCCCAAAGGCGAAAAACGGGCGAAAGTACTCCTATGAAGCCGGAGCATCTCGCGGGGAGGGGGGGTCGCTTTTTCTGGACGAAGAACGTCCCCATACGTGGCTACGAGCTCAGCCGCGGAGCCCCCCGGAATCTATACGAAAATTATGCATATAAAACGGCAATTTTAGACTCGCGACTTCCCTGAAACGTCAAAACCACACCTACGTTTTCCCTCCGTGCCGGTCGAAAACGATATAAATCGCCCCGCGATCGGTAGAAAACGAATCTACGTGAAATTTCCCATCTCTGGGTACCAATTTTCACATCCAAGTAGCGAGTCAAGGCCGCGAATTCTTCATTCCAAATTCGGCAATTTCCTCGATATTTCGAGGAGAAGTGTCATAGTTTCTCATACGATTCCGATGATAGCCGAACGCGAGCTCCAAATTTGAAAATACGGCATCAATTTTTCGCTCGATATGGGCGGTCGAAGATTTTTCAGGCCTTCCAAGTGCTCGATTAAGAATCTACAGGAGATTCCGAATCTCTAGATACCACCCACTTTTCACGAATCGCAAGAAAACACCTCAAATATGCGTTTGAAAATCGTCATTTCAGGCTCTATTTTCGCGCTAATTCATTTTCGTCCTTGAAGAATGCACACAGATCGCGATGAATCGCTATACAGGTTGTGCTATCTCGAAAAAATCGCTATACAGGCTGTGCTTATGGAAAGCACTGATTTTCACCAGATTCTTTCTTCGAGAGATTTCGTGTTACTTAGGGTTCTATCATGTTTTCCGCGTTTTTCGTATTTGGTCGGTTTCTTTCTTGGTGGAATGCACTGAACTCGAAACAATAGAGTTATAAACGATATTCTTTCGGTTTGTTTTTTATGAAGAAAGCACCCACTGCGAATCAATTATATACGGGGTGTCCCATATGCATTTTTCTTCAAGTTCTCTCGCGAATGGGAGCTGATTTCGGTATAATGTCATACAGGGTGTGCGATTCACAATGAATTTGCGATCGGGTGATATACGGGGTGTGCAATTTACAAGTTAATTTGATTTTTTTTTGCGCAAATTCGAGTTTTTGTGTTGTTTCGGGGAGTTTTGGATCTTAATTCGATAAAATATATTCGATTCATATACAGGGTGTCAGATCTGAGTAGCGCTGACATTCACCAGAGTTTTTCTCCAGCTTTTGTGCTTTTCCGCGTAAGGGAGCTTAATTCAATGAAATCCCATACAGGGTGTGCCATTAACAATGATTTCGCGATCGATTGATATACAGGGTGTGCAATTTAAAAGTTCTTTCATTATTTTTGCACGCTTTCGGTTTTTTGTGCTCCTCGGGGTTTTAAGCTTTCCTTCGAGTTTTTTTGCGCGCTTTCGGTGATTTTGTGCTCCTTCGGGGTTTTTTCGGTTCCTTTGGATATTTTTCGTTCATTCGTGGTACTTCGGGTTCTTTCAAGTTTTTCCGTGTTTCGTCGGGTTCTTTCTTCGTGGAATGCACCGAACTTGAAACGATAGAGTTAAAACGATATTCTTTCGGTTTGTTTCTTATGATGAAAGCACCCACTGCAAATCAATTATATACTGGGTGTCCCATATGCATTTTTCATCATGTTTTTTCACGTGTGAAAGCTAATTTCGGTAAAATGTCATACAGGGTGTGCGATTTACAATGAATTTGCGATCGGGTGATATACGGGGTGAGCACTTTACAAGTTCTTCTGTTTTTTTGCGCGCTCTCAAGTTTTTTCAAGTTTTTGTGTTCCTTCGGGTTTTTTACGGAAAAATTATCTTCGAAACATATACGGGGTGTTACATAGGAGCTCCATAGAATAATTTTGATACTTCCTTCGTGGTAATTACTGAACTCGAATAGATGGAGTTACAACGATATTCTTTTTGTTTTTTTTTCACTGCTAATCAATTGTATACTGAGTGTCTCATATGCATTCTCCTTCAAGTTTTCTCGCGAATGGGAGCGGATTTCGATAAAATGTCATACAGGGTGTGCAATTTACAATAAGTTTACGGTCGGGTGATATACAGGGTGTGCAATTTACAAGTACTTTTGTGTTTCGGGTTTTTTTCAGGTTCCTTTAGATTTTTTGTGTTACTTGGTGTTCTTTCGTGTTTTCTCGCGTTGTTTCGTGTAATTTCGGTTTTTTTCGTATAACTTCGGTTTCTTTCGTGTTTCTTCGGATTCCTTCGTGTTTTTTCGCGTTTCTCCGTGTTTTTTCCAGTTCTTTCTAGCTTTTTCGCTTTCAACGGGTAATTTGACGTGTTTCGTGTTTCTGCGCGCTTCATTGATGTATGGGCCCTATTGATCTGCGGTCTATATTGATCTATGGTCTATATTGATCCATGGGCCAATTGAACTACTGGCCTATGGATCTACTGGCCTATGGATCTACGGGCCTATTGATCTACCCGCTTACTAGTCTATATAATAAAGTAATAAGATCGGGGACCAGAGAAAAAATCGAAACGGGTCCCGTTAGGGACCCGGAAAGCGTAGCTTTCGAGCGACCCGCAGGGCCGCTCGAGAGGGAATCTTAAAACAGATCGAAAAGGCGAATCCTGTTCTAGGAGAAGCGACCCCGAAACCCCCCGGGCGCTCTTAAAGTGCCCGAAATTTTCGAAAGAAAATCGCGAAATCGGCCATTTTCGCGAAATCGCCCAAAGGCGAAAAACGGGCGAAAGTACTCCTATGAAGCCGGAGCATCTCGCGGGAGGGGGTCGCTTTTTCTGGACGAGGAACGTCCCCATGCGTGGCTACGAGCTCAGCCGCGGAGCCCCTCGAAATCTATACGCTAAAATATGCATATAAAACGGCAATTTTTAGACTCGCGACTTCCCTGAAACGTCAAAACCACACCTACGTTTTCCTCCGTGCCGCTCGAAAACGATATAAATCGCCCCGCGATCGGTAGAAAACGAATCTACGTGAAATTTCCCATCTCTGGGTACCAATTTTCACATCCAAGTAGCGAGTCAAGGCCGCGAATCTTCATTCCAAATTCGGCAATTTTTCTCGGTAATTCGAGGAGAAGTGTCATATTTTATCATACGATTCCGATGATAGCCGAACGCGAGCTCCAAATTTGAAAATACGGCATCAATTTTTCGCTCGATATGGGCGGTTGAAGATTGTTTGCGTTTTCCAAGCACTCGAATAAGAATCTACAGGAGATTCCGAATCTCTAGATACCTACCACTTTTCGTGAATCGCAAGAAAAACACCTCAAATATGCGTTTGAAAATCGTCATTTCAGGCTCTATTTTCGCGCTAATTCATTTTCGTCCTTGAAGAATGCACACAGATCGCGATGAATCGCTATACAGGCTGTGCTATCTCGAAAAAATCGCTATACAGGCTGTGCTTATGGAAAGCACTGATTTTCACCAGATTCTTTCTTCGAGAGATTTCGTGTTTTCCGCGTTTTTTCGTATTTGGTCGGTTTCTTTCTTGGTGGAATGCACTGAACTCGAAACGATAGAGTTATAAACGATATTCTTTCGGTTTGTTTTTTATGAAGAAAGCACCCACTGCGAATCAATTATATACGGGGTGTCCCATATGCATTTTTCTTCAAGTTCTCTCGCGAATGGGAGCTGATTTCGGTATAATGTCATACAGGGTGTGCGATTCACAATGAATTTGCGATCGGGTGATATACGGGGTGTGCAATTTACAAGTTAATTTGATTTTTTTTGCGCAAATTCGAGTTTTTGTGTTGTTTCGGGGAGTTTTGGATCTTAATTCGATAAAATATATTCGATTCATATACAGGGTGTCAGATCTGAGTAGCGCTGACATTCACCAGAGTTTTTCTCCAGCTTTTGTGCTTTTCCGCGTAAGGGAGCTTAATTCAATGAAATCCCATACAGGGTGTGCCATTAACAATGATTTCGCGATCGATTGATATACAGGGTGTGCAATTTAAAAGTTCTTTCATTATTTTTTGCACGCTTTCGGTTTTTTGTGCTCCCTCGGGGTTTTAAGCTTTCCTTCGAGTTTTTTTGCGCGCTTTCGGTGATTTTGTGCTCCTTCGGGGTTTTTTCGGTTCCTTTGGATATTTTTCGTTCATTCGTGGTACTTCGGGTTCTTTCAAGTTTTTCCGTGTTTCGTCGGGTTCTTTCTTCGTGGAATGCACCGAACTTGAAACGATAGAGTTAAAACGATATTCTTTCGGTTTGTTTCTTATGATGAAAGCACCCACTGCAAATCAATTATATACTGGGTGTCCCATATGCATTTTTCATCATGTTTTTTCACGTGTGAAAGCTAATTTCGGTAAAATGTCATACAGGGTGTGCGATTTACAATGAATTTGCGATCGGGTGATATACGGGTGAGCACTTTACAAGTTCTTCTGTTTTTTTGCGCGCTCTCAAGTTTTTTCAAGTTTTTGTGTTCCTTCGGGTTTTTTACGGAAAAATTATCTTCGAAACATATACGGGGTGTTACATAGGAGCTCCATAGAATAATTTT
This sequence comes from Micraspis discolor, assembly GCA_030674115.1. Classification (NCBI taxonomy): domain Eukaryota; kingdom Metazoa; phylum Arthropoda; class Insecta; order Coleoptera; family Coccinellidae; genus Micraspis; species Micraspis discolor. The sequence continues at coordinate 10,937 of JARTUT010001554.1, forward strand.
GATACTTCCTTCGTGGTAATTACTGAACTCGAATAGATGGAGTTACAACGATATTCTTTTGGTTTTTTTTTTTTCACTGCTAATCAATTGTATACTGAGTGTCTCATATGCATTCTCCTTCAAGTTTTCTCGCGAATGGGAGCGGATTTCGATAAAATGTCATACAGGGTGTGCAATTTACAATAAGTTTACGGTCGGGTGATATACGGGGTGTGCAATTTACAAGTACTTTTGTGTTTCGGGTTTTTTCAGGTTCCTTTAGATTTTTGTGTTACTTGGTGTTCTTTCGTGTTTTCTCGCGTTGTTTCGTGTAATTTCGGTTTCTTTCGTATAACTTCGGTTTCTTTCGTGTTTCTTCGGATTCCTTCGTGTTTTTTCGCGTTTCTCCGTGTTTTTTCCAGTTCTTTCTAGCTTTTTCGCTTTCAACGGGTAATTTGACGTGTTTCGTGTTTCTGCGCGCTTCATTGATGTATGGGCCCTATTGATCTGCGGTCTATATTGATCTATGGTCTATATTGATCCATGGGCCAATTGAACTACTGGCCTATTGAACTACTGGCCTATGGATCTACGGGCCTATGGATCTACGGGCCTATTGATCTACCCGCTTACTAGTAATCAATATAATAAAGTAATAAGATCGGGGAACCAGAGAAAAAAATCAAAATTGGTCCCGTCAGGGACCCGCGAAGGCGTAGCCGAGCGAGAGACCCGCAGGGCCGAACCCGGGGCAATCTTAAAACAGATCGAAAAGGCGTATCCTCTTCTAGGAGAAGCGACCCCGAAACCCGCCCCGGGCGCTCTTAAAGTGCCCGAAATTTTTCAAACGAAAATCGCGAAATCGGCCATTTTCGCGAAATCGCCCAAAGGCGAAAAACGGGCGAAAGTACTCCTATGAAGCCGGAGCATCTCGCGGGAGAGGGGGTCGCTTTTTCTGGACGAGGAACGTCCCCATGCGTGGCTACGAGCTCAGCCGCGGAGCCCCTCGAAATCTATACGAAAATTATGCATATAAAACGGCAATTTTTAGACTCGCGACTTCCTGAAACGTCAAAAACCACACCTACGTTTTCCTCCGTGCCGGTCGAAAACGATATAAATCGCCCCGCGATCGGTAGAAAACGAATCTACGTGAAATTTCCCATCTCTGGGTACCAATTTTCACATCCAAGTAGCGAGTCAAGGCCGGGAATATTCATTCCAAATTCGGCAATTTTTCGATAATTCGAGGAGAAGTGTCATATTTTATCATACGATTCCGATGATAGCCGAACGCGAGCTCCAAATTTGAAAATACGGCATCAATTTTTCGCTCGATATGGGCGGTTGAAGATTGTTTGCGTTTTCCAAGCACTCGAATAAGAATCTACAGGAGATTCCGAATCTCTAGACAGCACCTGCGATTCACGAATCGAAAGAAAAACACCTCAAATAAGCGTTTGAAAATCGTCCTTTTTCAGTCCATTTTCGCGCTAATTCATTTTTTCCATCTTGAAGTGATATATTTCGATGTTCGTTCGAGCCCGGTCAGTTATCATAAAACGTCAAACGACGAACGAGGAATAGATCATTTCAAGTATAAAATTGGTGGAATTGGACCGTTATAGGTAATATTATGCATTATATTCGTGTCTCATAACGATTTATTCCCTTTATTTTCAGTAAATAATATCAGGAATATCAAGGAATAATAAAATGGATGTCAATACTACATATTTTGTAAACACGATCTGGAGTTGAAAAATTAGCTCGAAATTGGTTCAAAGAGAGGTTCTCAGGTATTTATTCGATTATAAATCAAAGATAAATCAATCAAGCGTATCGATTCATTTCAGTTATCTCTCAAGAATGAACGAATAAGCGAAATATGAATATATTGTTCATATATGTAAACAACGGATATTCTCAAAAGAACCTTCAAGCAGGTAGGATTTTCCTCTCATAAAGTGTAACCCTTCTTTTAATTCAGTTCAAACGGCCTCAGAAATCACGGATAGACCGAGATTTTACGTTTTGAATTTGCTAATATTCCTTCATTCCATTCTGTCACAAATTTTCACGGAGAAACCCGAACGGGTTTCGCGATTCAATCGTCTTGAAATCATAGACCTTGAGGCAATTGTATAGAATCACAGAATAAATAGTTGGAAACGCAAAACTTCCGATCGACGATCGGATCTACTCGGTTCACGAAATTCCAAGTTCCCTGTTACATCTTCGGACCATTATCGAATAATTTTTATTTTATCTTTGTGAAATTCACCAATCGCGAATCGATCGAATTGAAAGGATATTACTTTGGTTTTTTTTTTATTGGAAAAAGCACCCAATGTGATTCAATTGTATACAGGGTGTCCCATGTGCGTAATCTATTATTAACAAATACTTTCCATCGAGTTATTTCGGCTGTTCGACTTACGGGTTCTTAATTCGATAAAATATTTTCGATTCATATACAGGGTGTCAGATCCGAGTAGCGCTGACATTCACCAGAGTTTTTCTCAAATTTTCATGCTTTTCCGCGTAAGGGAGGGATTCAATGAAATCTCATACAGGGTGTGCCATTAACAATGATTTCGCGATCGATTGATATACAGGGCGTGCAATTTAAAAGTTTTTTCATTATTTTTGCACGCTTTCGATTTTTTGTGTGCTCCTCGGGGTTTTAAGCTTTCCTTCGAGTTTTTTTGCGCGCTTAAGTTGATTTTGTGCTCCTTCGGGGTTTTTTGATTTCCTTTGGATTTTTTTCGTTCTTTCGTGTTACTTTGGGTTCTATCATGTTTTTTCGCGTTTTTTCGTATTTGGTCGGGTCCTTTCTTGGTGGAATGCACTGAACTTGAAACGATAGAGTTATAAACGATATTCGTTCGGTTTGTTTTTTATGATGAAAGCACCCACTGCGAATCAATTATATACGGGGTGTCCCATATGCATTTTTCTTCGAGTTTTCTCGCGAATGGGAGCTGATTTCGGTATAATGTCATACAGGGTGTGCGATTTACAATGAATTTGCGATCGGGTGATAAACGGGGTGAGCACTTTATAAGTTCTTCTGTTTTTTGCGCGCTCTCGAGTTTTTTCAAGTTTTTTGTGTTCCTTCGGGTTTTTTTACGGAAAAATTATTTTCGAAACATATACGGGGTGTTACATAGGAGCTCTGTAGAATAATTTTGATACTTCCTTCGTGGTAATTACTGAACTCGAATAGATGGAGTTACAACGATATTCTTTTGGTTTTATTTTTCACTGCTAATCAATTGTATACTGAGTGTCTCATATGCATTTTTCTTCAAATTTTCTCGCTGATTTCGATAAAATAACATACAGGGTGTGCAATTCACAATGAGTTTATGATCGGGTGATATACGGGGTGTGCAATTTACAATGAGTTTACGATCGGGTGATATACGGGGTGTGCAATTTACAAGTACTTTTGTGTTTCGGGTTTTTTTCAGGTTCCTTTAGATTTTTTGTGTTACTTGATGTTCTTTCGTGTTTTCTCGCGTTGTTTCGTGTAATTTCGGTTTTTTCGTGTAACTCCGGATTCTTTCGTGTTTCTTCGGATTATTCCGTGTTTTTTCGCGTTTCTCTGTGTTTTTTCCAGTTCTTTCATGTTTTTTCGCTTTCAACGGGTTTTTGACGTGTTTCGTGTTTCTGCGCGCTTCATTGATGTATGGGCCCTATTGATCTATGCGGTCTATATTGATCTATGGTCTATATTGATCCATGGGCCAATTGAACTACTGGCCTATTGAACTACTGGCCTATGGATCTACGGGCCTATGGATCTACGGGCCTATTGATCTACCCGCTTACTAGTCTATATAATAAAGTAATAAGATCGGGGACCAGAGAAAAAAAATCGAAACGGGTCCCGTCAGGGACCCGGAAAGCGAAGCTTTCTGAGCGAGCCCGCAGGGCCGCTCGAGAGGGAATCTTAAAACAGATCGAAAAGGCGTATCCTCTTCTAGGAGAAGCGACCCCGAAGCACCCCCGGGCGCTCTCAAAGTGCCCGAAATTTTCGAACGAAAATCGCGAAATCGGCCATTTTCGCGAAATCGCCGAAAGGCGAAAAACGGGCGAAAGTACTCCTATGAAGCCGGAGCATCTCGCGGGAGGGGGTCGCTTTTTCTGGACGAGGAACGTCCCCATGCGTGGCTACGAGCTCAGCCGCGGAGCCCTCGAAATCTATACGAAAATTATGCATATAAAACGGCAATTTTTGACTCGCGACTTCCCTGAAACGTCAAAAACCACACCTACGTTTTTCCTCCGTGCCGCTCGAAAACGATATAAATCGCCCCGCGATCGGTAGAAAACGAATCTACGTGAAATTTCCCATCTCTGGGTACCAATTTTCACATCCAAGTAGCGAGATCGAGGCCGCGAATTCTTCATTCGAAATTCGGCAATTTATACGGTGAAATGAGGCAAAATGTCAGAATTTCTCATACGATTCCGATGATAGCCGAACGCGAGCTCCAAATTTGAAAATACGGCATCAATTTTTCGCTCGATATGGCCGGTGAAAGATTGTTTTCGCCTTTCAAGCACTCGAATAAGAATCTACAGGAGATTCCGAATCTCTAGATACCTACCACTTTTCGTGAATCGCAAGAAAAACACCTCAAATATGCGTTTGAAAATCGTCATTTCAGGCTCTATTTTCGCGCTAATTCATTTTCGTCCTTGAAGAATGCACACAGATCGCGATGAATCGCTATACAGGCTATGCTATCTCGAAAAAATCGCTATACAGGCTGTGCTTATGGAAAGCACTGATTTTCACCAGATTCTTTCTTCGAGAGATTTCGTGTTACTTAGGGTTCTATCATGTTTTCCGCGTTTTTTCGTATTTGGTCGGTTTCTTTCTTGGTGGAATGCACTGAACTCGAAACGATAACTGAGTTATAAACGATATTCTTTCGGTTTGTTTTTCATGAAGAAAGCACCCACTGCGAATCAATTATATACGGGGTGTCCCATATGCATTTTTCTTCAAGTTCTCTCGCGAATGGGAGCTGATTTCGGTATAATGTCATACAGGGTGTGCGATTCACAATGAATTTGCGATCGGGTGATATACAGGGTGTGCAATTTACAAGTTAATTTGATTTTTTTACGCAAATTCGAGTCTTTGTGTTGTTTCGGGGAGTTTGGATCTTAATTCGATAAAATATATTCGATTCATATACAGGGTGTCAGATCTGAGTAGCGCTGACATTCACCAGAGTTTTTCTCCAGCTTTTTGTGCTTTTCCGCGTAAGGGAGCTTAATTCAATGAAATCCCATACAGGGTGTGCCATTAACAATGATTTCGCGATCGATTGATATACAGGGTGTGCAATTTAAAAGTTCTTTCATTATTTTTGCACGCTTTCGGTTTTTTGTGCTCCTCGGGGTTTTAAGCTTTCCTTCGAGTTTTTTTGCGCGCTTTCGGTGATTTTGTGCTCCTTCGGGGTTTTTTCGGTTCCTTTGGATATTTTTCGTTCATTCGTGGTACTTCGGGTTCTTTCAAGTTTTTCCGTGTTTCGTCGGGTTCTTTTTTCGTGGAATGCACCGAACTTGAAACGATAGAGTTAAAACGATATTCTTTCGGTTTGTTTCTTATGATGAAAGCACCCACTGCAAATCAATTATATACTGGGTGTCCCATATGCATTTTTCATCATGTTTTTTCACGTGTGAAAGCTAATTTCGGTAAAATGTCATACAGGGTGTGCGATTTACAATGAATTTGCGATCGGGTGATATACGGGGTGAGCACTTTACAAGTTCTTCTCTTTTTTGCGCGCTCTCAAGTTTTTGCAGGTTTTTGTGTTCCTTCGGTTTTTTTTACGGAAAAATTATCTTCGAAACATATACGGTGTGTTACATAGGAGCTCCATAGAATAATTTTGATACTTCCTTCGTGGTAATTACTGAACTCGAATAGATGGAGTTACAACGATATTCTTTGGTTTTTTTCACTGCTAATCAATTGTATACTGAGTGTCTCATATGCATTCTCCTTCAAGTTTTCTCGCGAATTGGAGCTGATTTCGATAAAATGTCATACAAGGTGTGCAATTTACAATGAGTTTACGATCGGGTGATATACGGGGTGTGCAATTTACAAGTACTTTTGTGTTTCGGGTTTTTTTCAGGTTCCATTAAATTTTTTGTGTTACTTGGTGCTCTTTCGTGTTTTCTCGCGTTGTTTCGTGTAATTTCGGTTTCTTTCGTGTAACTTCGGTTTCTTTCGTCTTTCTTCGGATTCTTCCGTGTTTTTTCGCGTTTCTTCGTGTTTTTTCCAATACTTTTATGATTTTTCGCTTTCATCGGGTTTTTTGACGTGTTTAGTGTTTCTGCGCGCTTCATTGATGTATGAGCCCTATTGATCTATGGTCTATATTGATCTATGGTCTATATTGATCCATGGGCCAATTGAACTACTGGCCTATTGAACTACTGGCCTATAGATCTACGGGCCTATTGATCTACCCGCTTACTAGTATATAATAACATATTAGATCTTTTCAAAAACAAATATTCATAACAGCGAATTGAGGAATTCAACTTTTTTAACAACATATTTTAGACTCCACCTGTTGTTGAACAGGTTAAGATAGAAATAAATATTTCAGTTTCGGAACACTCATTGACCGTAGTTACTGTGATGTTTTGCAATTTGTCTAAAAAACATTCTAGACGGAGTTTTCCAAATTTTCCCCGTAGGTTCCTTTTCAATTTGCTCAACAAACTGATATTAAGATCCTTTGTGTGTAAAACATAAGTTCGACTTTGGTAAGGTTTTTTCGATTTTGAATATATGTTTCTGTCAAATCCAAATAGAAAAAGGAAAAAAAAAATAACAAATGAATTCGAATGAATGTAATTTTAATATATAGTTTCAATTGTACGATTTTGTTACCGTTTGTTGTATATGTTTATTTTGGAACCATGTCTTAATCCATTATTCAATTTTATATCAGATGTACTTATACCATATTCGATCTCTTTTGTAGCCCTGAAGAAGTAGAAATATTTCTACGAAACGTTGGCATTAGTTGAATGTAGTTTTTGACCAATTGCTTTCCTCAAAATTCCATGAAAAATCAACCTAATATGTATCTACAAGGAAATGATCGATCAGAACATCAAATTATAAGTAGTCTCCTAATGAACTTAAATCCAATAAATATTTCATCCTATTAAAATCGACATTCGACGCTCCATCTGGATAACTTTCTCAAATGAATAAGCTCGCAAAAATGTATAAGAGCACTAACGCAAGGTCAGGAGCTTTTGTGCACTTGTTTTAAAGTCTTTTCCGTGATTTCAGAACTGTGTGATACCAAAACAAGTAGACAGACGACATCAAAACGTCAACGAACAAATATTTTTAATTAGTTACCAAACTCAGAGTCTTCATTTATTATTAGACATAACTATAATTAGCTATGCTCAAATTATAATGTTTCTTCTACTCAGGAATATTTTATTCCACAGGTACATTCGAGGTTACCAATTTATTTAGAGTGGTACTTATAAATTTCCGCTGCGGATATTCACTCTGGTATACTCGTACTCTGATACACATTCTTGTGTACCAACTATCTAGATCATCTACCTTTATCGACCTTGTTCTGACTTCTTTTGGACATCTAGAAAGTCTACCGAAAGGATTAGCAAATTTGCTGAGTCACAAAAGCGAAAAATCATCGGTAAGGACGGTAAATTTGACACCTTCAACTTAAGGTCCAAATTTCTCGGAGCAAAATACATGTGCAAGAAGTTCTCGTTCACTAAAAGTATAATTTCTTTCTGCCTTCAATAGAGAGAGTCTCGCATATGCTTTCACTTTTCGTTGCCCTCTTAATACTGGGTGGGAAGACCTCCAACGGCAGTTGCAGTTGCGTCACTCTGAATTGTGAAGGGAAGGTTAAAATTTGGGGATGTTAGTATAGGTGAAGCCACTGACCCCTTTTTGATTTTAAACATGCTTCCTCAGCATGAGACTTACAAGAAATTGCTTGTCAATTTTTCTTGCCTTCCAAAAGATCGTTATGGAGAATAACTAAGAACACATGCCAAATAATCTTTTTTGTGCTACTATTCAGACGTGGAAAATTTATCATGCACAATATTTTTTCGGGGTCTGTTCTTAAACCACTACCGTTTACTATGTAACCTAAATATTTCAAGGAACTCCAAAAAAACTGACACTTGTCCTAGTTAACGGTTAAATTGGCATCCATCAGACGATTCAGAGCTTACTTCGAAAGGCGGACATGTTATTCAAAACTATCCGATATAATTATTAAATCGTCAAGATGAGTATATAAATTCTGTATTCAAATTCGGGATCGAAGAGTTTATTCAGCAAGCAGAAAGGAGTGTTACTGTAAATTGAAACAAACCTCTTCCAGGTATGCCAAAGGCAGTTTTTCCTTTGGATAGTGGCTCTAATGGAATTCTGCCTCAAGGATTTTTCATATCAATAACACTAATGTGTTTAGCACCTGTGAGATCACTTAATATTCGATCTATTCGTGGAATGGATAAGGGTCATGAGCTGACGTCCATCGAAATAGAATCTATACTCTCCACTCTTTTTCTGAACTAGAATAACCGAACTACACCACGGCGAATTAGAAGGTTTGACAACCCCTAAGCTCAACATTTTATCCAGCTCATTATTGAATTATTTCAGCACATACGGTGACATGGGATACTCCCTGGTCGATTGTAACAGATTATAATAATAATAATAATAATAATAATAATCCTCTTTATTTCATAGTATGTAACAACAGTAATAGATACATAAGAGAAACAGTGTAATATAATAAAAAAATTAGCCTAAGTAATCAGCCATACAGTATGGTTCCAACTCAATTAAAATATCTCTTACTTTTCCTTTGAACAATTTAAAATTATTCAACCTTTTCATATCATCAGGAATCCGATTAAAAATCCTAATGCACATGTAAGAAGGGTGTTTCTCGGTTACTGATAACCTATGTCTAGGATAATGTAATTGTAAAGATCTTATAGGGTAGTTGCTGCTGCTGGTATGTGCTGAGAAAATATCTCTATTCTTAAAGAAGAAAATTAAGTATACTACCAAATAAATACCATAAACTGTAATATTTTTTTTTTCCTAAATACACCTCTACATGATTCATTAAACTTCATTTTGAAAATGTACCTTACAATTCTTTTTTGTACAATGAAAATTCTTTCTATTACACAGCATGATCCCCAAAAATTAACGAAGCAATGACTCAAAATTCGCAAAGAAAACAGTCTTCAAATTATCAATTTTCAAATACTCTGACAGAGTCCTGACACCGTAACCAACCCTGCAAAGCTTTGCCTCCAACTGCTCTATTTGATAATACCATCCCATATGTCCATCCAGATATAAGCCTAAAAACTTGACAGCCTTCTCAATTTTTACCTCATTCCCATCCAGGGAAAGGACACCCTCTCTTGTTTTATTAGATCTGCTGGTACTGAACAAAACAGCTGATGTTTTAATATGGTTCATTACCAATTTATTCTTTTCAAACCATACTTTTATTTGTTCGAATATGAACTCCAACTTCACTTTGAGATCATCAAAATCAGAACCTCAAACGATTACGTTGGTGTCGTCTACAAATGAAATCAACCACCCCAGGATCTCCTCATTCAAATCACAATTATCTATCAAGAAAATCAAAAATAAAATTGTACCCAGGACGCTACCTTGAGGAACTCCATAACCTGATTTAACTATGTCAGATCTTACTTCTCTACCCTTCCTTCACAATAGAAACTCTTTGCGATCGCCCAGACAGATAAGAAGCCATCAACTTCTTCATATTGCCTCTAATTCTCAATCGCTGGAGCTTTTCCAATAGGAATGGCCTAGACAAGCAATCATAAGCGCTTGTTAAGTCTATAAATAGACCCAGACCAAGCTTATCGTCCTCCATCATTTTTACCACCCTTTGAGTTAACTGATACAGAGCGGTCTGAACCGAACTCCCCTCCAAATAACCATGCTGCTAAGCATTAAAGAAATTACAATCATTCAAGTGCTTCATTAATCTCTTACTCATAAGATGCTCAAATATTTTTGAAAAACTAGACAAAATACTAATTGGTCTATAGCTTTCAAAAGAATCTATGTCTCCTCTCTTATATATGGGCTTTATCAGTGCTAATTTCGAATGATCGGGAAATACTCCATGCTTGAGTGAGTTATTAATTATTCGTGAAAGAAAACTACCTTTACCTCATGTACACACTTTTTCACAATTTTAACCGGCACTCTGTCTTCACCGGAACAGTTTTTGCTTTTTATTTTAGTTGAAATTATTTGCTCTATTTCGTTAGGTGTTGTAGGTTCTAAATTCATAGTAAATGAGTTTATTGGCAAATTGCATGAGAAAGGCACTTCATTCAAACTATTCACTAACTTTGGAACCTTCTCAATAAGAAATTTATTATATTCCTCAGCAACATATTTAGGATTTTTATCAGCGAAATATATAATAATATTTGTTTTCCTACCTGTTATATCATTATATATAGACCACATTGATTTATTTTTATTATCTGAAGAATGCATCTTTTCATTGTAGTAATCGGCTCTGGTCGCTTTGAGGAGTTTATCATATTTTATTTTTTCATTTTTATATTGAATGTTGTAAGAGCTATTACATAATTTCAAAGTTAGTAAAATGTCTAATCTCGCTTTACTCTGATGAACTAAGTGACTATTATAATAGTTAATAGATTTTTTTTCCGATACTTCTACATGGTTTTAAAGGAAAATTCTCCTCGAACAAGATTAAGAAAATGCGGACAAAATTATTCCATTGCAAGTTCACATTTGATTCTTCTGCTAAACATACTGAATCCCAGTCCACCTGTGAGAGATCACTCTGAAGTAATTCTATGGCATCCTTATCATAAATTCTACGGTAAATTGTACTTGTGACAATGTTTTCAGTCACAGAAAAGTCTCTTGCGCAAACTGATCTGAAACATTTGTCCTGAGCACCTCAGCCCGAACACAAATATTAACAAATATATTGTCCAGGCAAGTACTGGACGATTTAGCGATTCTCGTTGGTTCATTAATTGTGGAAAACATTTGAAATAGGTTCATTAAAGTTAGTAAATCTGATCTTTTAGTTGTGTTGATCAACATAACAACATTGAAATCCCCAGCTAATATGATACGCTTATTCTCACTTATCACCACTCTCAGCACTTTTTCTAATTGAGCAAGAAATACATCAAAGTCACTGCTCCCACTGCAAGGTCTGTACACAGATAGAAGTGTAAAACTTCCTCCACCCAAGCACATTTCCGCTGCTGCACACTCCATCTGTCCAATTATTGAGAAATCCTCTATTTTTTTCTTCTTTTATAGTATACTTCCTGATGAATATAAATGGCTGCTCTACCATGTTTACCCCTTGACCTACAAACGAATGATACCAGATTGTAATCAATCATCCTATTGATAAACTCATTTTCACTCTTCCAATGTTCTGTCACACAGATTGCCCTGCACTTGGGCTGAGTTGAAAGAAACTGCTGGGCAGTATCAACAATCAATTGATTGTACATTTTGATGTATTACCTCACGAATGTTATTATTATTCTTATGTGCTCCAGCTGAGTGCTGTTGGTTTCCTATAAAAAATAATTTGCAGGACTACTCTTTTTATAAACATGCATATTGAAGCGCTTTATTACCACATTCACAGGCCAAAAATCGGGATTGTAAACCTCGTCCTTCTTCGAAAAAGGAACCTTCACTAGGAAACTCTTCAGAGTCCCTCTTTTCTTCTCGAACATTAGCTCTTTAACTTCCACAACCTTATCCTTGAAGTCTGTTTTTTGTTTGATAAAACTCTCTATCGTGGGTTCGGTAACGTGATCTTTCACTCGACTTATTTTCTTTCTTTGCGCATGATTGAGTTGCTGCGTATCAACTACTGCGGTAGGTACTCGGGTAGATTCCATCGCTTGCATGTTATCTCTTCTCGGTCTAATTAAACGTTTTTCTAGTTGTTTTATCTTATCTTCTTTATATAAGATATCCTCTTCCATTATTTTTTTTATTTATGTTTATACTGGCTTACCTAGGTATACATATATCAATGTACACGCCTCAGAAGCTAATTAAAGCTTTTGCGAGTTAGGTTAACCAGTGTGTGTTCTGTGTAGGCTTTCTTACTGTGTCCTTAAGCCACTTTAGGCACAGCACTGTTAATTTTAGACCCAACAGTGAATGGTGGTCGCATACCGAAAGCTAGAAAATTTCTTTCCTACCCCCGGACTTGAACCTACGACTCGACGGGTTTCCACGTAATAGGTCAAGGCTTTATTCCACTAAGCTATGCGACACGACATATTGAAATTTTATATTTTAACTAGCTGACCCGGCAAACGTTGTTTTGCCATGTATGTTATTTCTAGGAAACATTTTTATAGGCAATATGACAATAGCGTGGTTGTCACTTTGTAGCTTGTGCATGTGTGCTTTGAAAAATTTTAATAATTCATTGTGCTCATTTAAGAGAGCGTCTAGCTCACTGACGATACGCCTGGCAAATGGTGAATTAAGATTATGGAAGTCGCAACGTGCATCGGTGCGATTGGCGAGTGCACGTTCGGAGTCCTCGCCACCCATAAAGTATATTTGTAAAAATGTATGAGATTCGTTTGTCATTGGCAGCAATGAGTCCACTTTGTGATAAACTTGGCCTTCGATTTTAAACGTGGAATTAAATTGTTGACCGTTTGCTGCAACATTGCTGACTATTTCTGTTGCTCCAAACGATGTCATTTGGAAACATGAATTGAATGTGCGAATTGACTTCAGGAACAGGCTAGAATCTGGATCAGTACCAATAAGTAAACCGTGCAATGGCACAGGTGGTGTTTCAATTTCGGTTAGTTGTACTTTTCCTGATGAGCAACTCATCCCAAGTAGCTCATTTTCAAATTTAAGTGCATGACAATGCGGGCATTCCTTCTCCAAAGTACCAATAACCACTTTGGAATGAGCATTATATTCAACATCAGGCTCGTAGTCGAAGAAATGAATTTGACGTAAATGCTCGACGAACTTGTTGGCGTTGTTGATCAATTCCTCTATCCTCTGTCGACTATGAGTCTGCGAATTTGTCTTCATTCTAGTTGTCTTTGTTGATTTTGTTCATCTCGTGCCTCTTGTGATCGTTGTCCACGTAACTGCGACATTCTCGCACGCAAATTTGCATTGTCTTCTTGAATTTGTTCGCTTGATCTTCGTGTTCTTAAATCTCGCACGGCTATGGAACTGCTCGTTCGATGACTCAAATTGGCCCCTTTGCGCTCTTTTGGCATTGCTGACTGTACGGGTAAAAAAATTTGTTTATATTTGATAAGCTTTATCAACTGTTAATAAATGATTTTATTAACATGACATTCATTGACATGACATACATTGACATGACATACATTGTGATGGCCGACAACTGTGTAGGAAGTGAGAAAGAAAGGAGACCGGCTTCGTTCTCATCCCTACTCCGTGCTGTTTATTGGATCAGAAATGACACCTGTAGACATCTGGCGGGGACAACTAATTAAATGACGATTGATCAGTTTTCGACCGAGAGGAAAAATGATTAAATTACTAAAATGGCTACTAAAAAATAAGGGTTGATCGTAGAAGGGTGAAAATTGAGGATTGTATATATTTTTGTATGTTGTATCATAAAAAAATTGAAATTAAAAATTTTGTCTAAAAATATAAAAAAATAGGGGTAGACTACCCCTAACATTTAGGGGATGAAAAATAGATGTTGGCCGATTCTCATAG